>JANAVB010045025.1:0-85000 GCA_029216955.1 Iris pallida
TAAGGTACCGACAGAAGAACGTATGGATCTAGTGAAGCTGTTACTTCAGGACCTCGTACGTGATTGGTGGGAATCAGAAGAAGTGGGCATCAGACATCCTATAGCTTCGGATGATTTTACTACAAGGTTCAAGATGGAGTACTATGGAGTTATGGCACAGTTCGAGCTACAGCATAAGTTTATCAACCTCAAACAAGCCGACAAGACAGTGGATTGTTATACAGCAGAGTTCTGCAGACTGAGTAGGTTTTGCCCAGAGATGGTAGCAACAGAGAGCCAGAGGGATATGAGGTTTCAGCAAGGGTTTCATCTTGAACTCTTGCAACTGATAGAGGGGCACAACTACCAGACTTTTGAAGAAGTATTGAAGGCAACCCGGAGGCATGAGATCACCATCCAGAGGATCATATCTAGGACTGGAGGTCAGAAAATATCTCACAATCAGATTGAAGGAGGAGGGGGAGCAGCGCCCCGAGTCACAGCATAACCCCCTGGTATTCATATTCACGATGTGGCACTACGAGGGCCAGCACCCCCAGCAAGGCAACAACAGCAGCAGAGGAAGAACCAGCAACCTCCAGCGGGCTGCACTTATTGTGGGAAGACAGGGCACACTAAAGGTGTGTGTCGAGCATTGAACGGATAGTATTTGATATATGGAAGTCCAGATCATCGAATTTCCACCTATCCCATGAATTCGAGGTCAGGAGGACCATTACAACAATTTCCTGCTCAGCCAGCACCAGGGGCAGGCCAGTATCAAGGACCTGCGGTAGCGATGAGACCGTTGGCACAACGTCCGTTGATATCACAGGCTCAGATGTTTCGGCAGCAGGGACCGCCGATACAGCGGCCACAACATAGACCATCCCAGCATCACCAAGGTAGAGGCCAGCAACAGCACCAGGGTAGGCCGCAGCATGGGAACCAACAAGAAGACCAAGGGCAGGCATTCAATCTGTCCTTGGAAGAAGCATTGGCATCGAGAGATGTTGTGGCAGGTAACATTCTCGTCACCTCATATCCCGCAGTAGCATTGTTTGATTCGGTAGCATCACACTCATTTATATCTGTACAATTTATGACATAACTAGGAATGGAATTCTAGACATTGCCAGGGAGGTTAAATATAATCACTGGTAATGGGCTCGTAGGAGTTAGTAGAGTTATTGTAGCGTGTATAGTTGTAGTGTGCAGGCGTCCCTTACCCGCCAGGTTGATAGAATTTTCTATGAGAAATTTCGACGTTATATTGGGCATGGACTGCTGAAAGACAATCATGCGACAATAGATTATCGTAGAGGGGGTATATCTTTTAATGTTCCAGGCATGAAGCGGTTCACCTTAGTCAGATCAGAGATCTACCAACATAAACAAAAAGTAGTGACGACAATGGAAGAATTCAAGTCCCGAAGGTAGTTGAAGAGTTTCTTGATGTATTTTTCGAAGAAATTCCAGGTCTACCACCGGTTAGGGATATTGAGTTCAGTATAGAGTTGGCACCTGGAACTAAACCGATATCAGATCGAGTTTACAGAATGGCAGATTTAGAGCAGGCCAAGTTGTGTCAGCACATAGAGGAACTGAAGGCGAAGAAGTTCATTCGAGTTAGCAAATCACTATGGACAGCACCAGTGGTACTTGTAGGAAAGAAGGATGGGTCATCAAGATTGTGCATTGACTACATAAAGCTCAATATGGCAACAGTAAAGAACAAGTACCCACTACCAAGGATCGACGATTTGTTTGATCAATTGAGTAGAGCAAGAGTTTTCTCCAAGATAGATCTTCAGTCAAGGTATCATCAAGTGAGAGTTTGGAAAGAGGATATGTAGTGCCCCATCCCGCTCAGTCAATCGGAGGAATCGAAACGTCGACGACGTTCGGATTTAGCCTTGCAACGGCTACCCGAAGACATCGCTCGGTCGAGATGACCGCTCGCTCAGGTGGGGTAGTTTCGGTAAACTCGCCTCATCTTAGACTTCACATAATAAATCATATGTTTTCAACTTGCACAAGTAGGTTTGATAGTAAAAGTGACGAATCCACATAGCTAAAGGAAATAATTCCGACGGGTTGAATTGAGTTAGAATATGGAAAGGTCCAACGGTCGGCTTAGAGTTGGTGCACGACGTGCTTTGAAAATGACAATCGATCCTTCGTCCCGTGGCTTGGGAGAAGGAAAGTTGGTTGAGTAGGCGAAGTATGAACGTAGCCTAAGTCATAGGCGTCGCCCGAGTAAATGCTCGATAAAGCATACATGTTTCCGTAATGCAAGGCTTGGCATAGTCTTTGCTCGTCCCTTGGGTTAATTTGTAGGCTTGATTAAGTTAGGCAAAGTGAAAGTGGTCGACCTAAGTCATTCCAAGCATGGTCCTACAAGTTCTACGGCTGGGTATGATAACTTAGTCTTACGGTTTCAAGCCCGTCATATAAAGTATGTCTTGGGCGGTGGCGTTGCGTAGAGTTCAAGTTGGTTTAAGGCACGATGTCACGGACTTAGTATTTTCAGGCACGGTCCACGATTGATTCATTGAGTTTGGAAAGTGTTGCGAATAGTTGTTCTTGAGTTGAGTAAAATGATAGGGCAAGAAAGAAGAATGCTCGCGACTACGGGTCGTCGAGGCAAGATCTCAGACATGAGAAGTATTGAACTTGGCCCTGAAAGAGATGATAACACTAGAGGTGGAATGACTGTGTGAGACGTCAGTTGAGTCGAGTCTTGCATGGTCAAGGACAACTTGTCGACAAGGTCCTCGAATGGTAGCCCAACGGAAGGGGACCGGTTCTTGAGAAGCAGCATTAGCACATGCTGGATGACTTCATAAGTTAGCGCAGAGGCTTGCCAGCGGAGCTAGACGCTGGCAAGGGCGGCCGCCTAACAAGCTAAAGGAGTCCACGATGGCTATGGAAGTCAGTGACCAAATTCATATAGATGAGTCGGCATGGCGGCAAACCCGCATGTGTGCCTTTGGAATGAGTTGAGTTGAATGAGTGTGTATAGTTAGAACACAATATTGGGACTAAGAGTTGGTTTCAACGTAGGCGTCGTGCTTCGGCACGAGATGTGGCATCGGGTCTTATGTTGTCGGCATATAAGTTGTATTGTTGTGGTTTGAGGTGTCATGAGTTTAAGTCAGGAGATGCCGCAAGCCAAAGTCGGTCGAGTTGCACTTAGCCCAGAAGTCTTGATTGGGTCAGTTGGTGACCAAAGTAGCACAGGCCGTGAGGCGGCGATATGATCGAGTTTTATTGAGTTGCGAGGCACGGCCTTAGCAAGGGTTTGTAGTACGGTCACACAGAAATGGAGCCTAATAGCGTAGTTGCGTCTTGATTTTAAGCCGTAAGGCAAACACTACTCGATAGGATAACGTTGTTGGCACGAGAAGGGTCTTGAGGCAAGGTATGAGTTAACGTTGTCGTTGCAAGCACGAGATGGTCTAGAGACACAGAATAGGCCAACGCGTCGGTCATAAAACTGATCCTAAGACAAAAGTAGAAAGACAATCATAAAGGGGACTATGTTGCACAATGTAAATCAAACGTGTTGGGTTTTTATTGGTGTGCGAGAAGCTCATTCTACCAGTATAGTTGAATACTGACACCCACATAGGTTTCATGTGCAGGCACAGGTAGAAGTTCGTGGCATGGAGCTCGCTTAGATGCGTCCAGGCACGGAGTTCTTTGGCGATTCGAAGCGTGCGAACGCATGGAGTAAAGACTTATACGGGACATAATGTATGGACGTCGCCTTCCGAAGCTTCTGCTGGCTCAAGACTTGTATTTGAGAGATAAGAAAGAGAGCTGAGTGACTTGTAATGTGAGATGAGTGAGCTTGAGAGACTTGTAATCTTGGCCTTGTGCCCTATTGTAACCTTTATTTCAATATCAATAAAGAGCTTCTTTGAATAACTTGTGTTTGTTCTTAATTTCTGCTGTTATTATTCAATGTCTCAACATGGGACTTCTGTGCAACGACCCCGTCGCAGCTGCTAAAATCGACCGTTATGGAACCCGCCTTGTACGAGCAAAATCAAGGCTCGTACGGAATCACGCCTTCGCGAGGACGATCGCTCCTACGAGAGCGGGGCATGACATAATGGTATCGTAGCACGGCTTTACGTCCTTGGACTATCCATTGAATTCTGTAACTCCGTTATTTTTACAAACTCTGAATTGTGCTTCAACAAGTTGATATCGTTGGTGCGCCCTCTCTCAAATGTCCCACGGGATGTCCATATAATAAGTCTATCAATTTTGCAAAATGTAGGAGAACAATTTTTGATAAACCAAAAAAAAGATGATTTGCGTAAGCACGGTTGGCTAAGTCGGGCTGGTCATATACACCAAAGTTGCGTCGACCTTAGAAAAGTCGAGTGCGAGAATTAAATAGTGTCGAGCGAGAATGAGTTGAACTCGATTGAGTAAGTGGGAAGACTATCGATAGGGGTGCTATCGAGCGACGATATTGTCGGTACGATATTGATGAACGTGCTTAGAAATTGAGGAATGGTTCGAACAAAAAATTTGAAGAAGTGGATTTTGAATCAAATGATAGTATTGAGGATTTTTCGAATGACATCATCCCTGAGTGGTGTATGCGATTGCCTCAAGGATGTCGGTCGATCGATTGAGGATTTGGGGTGTCGATAAGTCTAGCAGCAAGCGTCGCACATATGCAAAGCCTTAGATCGTCTACGATGGAGTGATTTGTTGTCTTGAAGTTTGATAAGTTGATTTGAACGACCTAGAAATTGACGTACATGGAACGTGCATGGGATTGAGGATGGTACGAATATGAAACACGAAGATGATTGAGTAGATAAATCAAATCGAAGAAAAGCTAATGTGTAGCGAACGAATGACTTGATCGAGAAAAATTGATACGGATTGCATACGAAAAGTTAGCACGACAGGTAGATAGCGTGTATGAAAAGTTCAATTTTAAAGTTACACGAATGACTCTGAGGATTGAAATTAATGTTGCTTGATGGGTTGAGTTAGCAAAAATGATGCAAATTAAAGAAATACGTTGGTCGATGACTTAAGGTAAACAGATGAACAATACATGAAACTGGTTCGAGGAAATTGATGTTGTGAATGGTTCGAGAGATAATGATCAAACTTGAATTTGAATGTCGAGGAGATTATCCAGTCGGACGATAGCATCATTCGCACGACTCAAAATTGGTTGCAAAGGAAGATCATCAGGTTACACATATCATCGATGGTATTGAGGCCTATCAAAGATCGATATGCGATAACTCTGGGGTACTCTGACTCAGTGAATGAAGATTGTGCAAGTGTTATTGTTCGGTTGGATGCTATACTAAGGATTTTGATCGAGATGAATGCCAGATAAAAGTAAAAGTGTTTCGATGGTTACGCGAATAGCCACAGCATCGACATTCTTGTCTTGCGCGAGTGTAACTCTAGCCTCGCACATTCATTTTATCGGATTTGAGGCGATCGTTCCGCGTGAGCGCTGACATGGTGATTCATGTCGCGGGAATGATCGAACTCGGAAAATCAAGACGCGGCAACTTTGATTGTCTCGACTTGTCGGTTTGATGTGAAGAAAAATTTGAGGATGTTTAGGACTTGCGATTGATGATTTAATAAACTTGAGGATTGAGTAGGTCCAATCCGTGCATCAAGAATGAATTAGTCTAGATGCAAAATAAGAGTTACGTCCCGATGAGTATAATTATCCCGCGGGAGCGTGCATGGTGATTCATGCCTACCGTGGATAATCTGACTCGCGTGAGATCGGGACGCAACGTATTGTTAGGTCAGATGACCTTGTGATCGACTTCGTGAATTAGGATAAATGACTTAGGGAGTATGGAATGTGAATCATGGTTTAGTGGTAAATTATGTCATAGCGTGTTTGACTTTGAGAAGGATTGATAGGCGAACTATATCGAACGTGTTTGAAGGGATAAACTATATAAGATGACTTATTGAATGAGCGATTTGGATACGTCGTAAAATTGGTTGAACGTGAGTAGTCGTAGGATGGCTTTGCTGAATGACTCAGACCCCGTGCGACGAAAGTTGGAATGTGTAGGAAATCGATGATCGATGTTTAGAAATCGGAGTGATGCGAGCTTGGGTAGAAAGACCCCGTACTATCAATTTGGTTTGCCTTAGGATGGGGTCGTGTTGATATTGTTGTTTGGGAACTATGATTCCAATACTGAGGGAAAGACATATCCTAGTAGTTAGGCATACGTCCGAGTGCGAAGTGGTAGGATTTATGGAGGCACCACTCGCGAGTATCGATTGACATGCATGTATATCAATGACGCTTGAATACGTACACGATCCGACTCGAGTGGTGATAACGGGATTCGCTATCACGAGGCTTGGTTGAAATGCATATATTTTGGGGACGCCTGGAATATATGCACGATCCATACTAAGTGATACGTTGAATCAAGTAAGACTTGAGAAACAGAAAAGTGTCGAGGATTTTGAGATTGTAAGTTTTGAAGAAAGGATTAAGGGTAGCTCGAGCGTGGCTCAGATTTGAAAAATGCATAGGCGTAGTGTGTGCGAGAGTTCTTGAATGTTGAGTAAAGTGATATGTCAATAAGTAAGTACTCAGTTAGTTTCTAGGATGAAACTTTTTCTGAGTGGTGTTGTAGTGCCCCATCCCGCTCAATCAATCGAAGGAATCGAAACGTCGACAACATTCGGATTTAGCCTTGCAACAGCTACCCGAAGACATCGCTCGGTCGAGGCAACCGCTCGCTTAGGTGGGGTAGTTTCGGTAAACTTGCCTCATCTTAGCCTTCACATAATAAATTGCATGTTTTCAACTTGCACAAGTCGTCTTGATAATAAAAGTGACGAATCCACATAGCTAAAGGGAATAATCCCGACGAGTTGAACTGAGTTAGAATATGAAAAGGTCCAACGGTCGGCTTAGAGTTGGTGCACGACGTGCTTTGAAAATGACACTCGATCCTTCGTCCCGTAGCTTGGGCGAAGGAAAGTTGGTTGAGTAGGCGAAGTATGAACGTAGCCTAAGTCATAGGCGTCGCCCGCGTAAATGCTCGATAAAGCATGCACGTTTCCGTAATGCAAGGCTTGGCATAGTCTTTGCTCGTCCCTTAGGTTAATTTGTAGGCTTGATTAAGTTAGGCAAAGTGATAGTGGTCGACCTAAGTCATTCCAAGCACGGTCCTACAAGTTCTACGGCTGGATATGACAACTTAGTCTTACGGTTTCAAGCCCGTCATATAGAGTATGTCTTGGGCGGTGGCGTCGCGTAGAGTTCAAGTTGGTTTAAGGCACGATGTCACGGACTTAGTATTTTCAGGCATGGGCCACGGTTGATTCATTGAGTTTGCAAAGTGTTACGAATAGTTGTTCTTGAGTTAAGTAAAATTATAAGGCAAGAAAGAAGAATGCTCGCGACCACGGGTCGTCGAGGCAAGGTCTCAGACGTGAGAAGTATTGAACTTGGCCCTGAAAGAGATGATAACACTAGAGGTGGAATGACTGTGTGAGACGTCAGTTGAGTCGAGTCTTGCATGGTCATGGACAACTTGTCGACAAGGTAGAGTTTCCTCGAACGGTAGCCCAACGGAAGGGGACCGGTTTTTGAGAAGCAGCATTAGCACGTGCTGGATGATCGTACAAGTTAGCGCAGAGGCTTGCCAGCGGAGCTAGCTACTCACGCTGGCAAGGGCGGCCGCCTAACAAGCTAAAGGAGTCCACGATGGCTCTGGGAGTCAGTGACCAAATTTATATAGATGAGTCGACATGGCGGCAAACCCGCATGTGTGCCTTTGGATTATGTTAAGTTGAATGGCTGTGTATAGTTAGAACACAATGTTGGGCCTAAGATTTGGTTTCAATGTAGGCGTCGTGCTTCGGCACGAGATGTGACGTCGGGTCCTATGTTATCGGCATATAAGTTGCATAGTTATGGTTTGAGTTGTCATGAGTTTAAGTCAGGAGATGTCGCAAGGCAAAGTCGGTTGAGTGGCACTTAGCCCAGAAGTCTTGATTGGGTCAGTTGGTGACCAAAGTAGCACGTGCTGCGAGGCTGCGATATGATCGAGTTTTATTAAGTTGCGAGGCACGGCCTTAGCAAGGGTTTGTAGCACGGTCACACAGAATGGAGCCTCTTTGCGTAGTTGCATCTCTAATTTTAAGCCGTAAGGC
Organism: Iris pallida; assembly: GCA_029216955.1. NCBI lineage: Eukaryota > Viridiplantae > Streptophyta > Magnoliopsida > Asparagales > Iridaceae > Iris > Iris pallida. The sequence goes on from JANAVB010045025.1 coordinate 8,179, forward strand.
AAACACGACTCGATAGGGTAACGTTGTTGGCACGAGAAGGGTCTTGAGGCAAGGTATGAGTTAATGTTGTCATTGCAAGCACGAGATGGTCTAGAGAGACAGAATAGGCCAAGGCGTCGGTCATAAAACTGATCCTAAGGCAAGAGTAGAAAGACAATCATAAAGGGGACTATGTTGCACAAAGTAAATCAAACGTGTTGGGTTTGTATGGGTGGGCGAGGAGCTCATTCCACCAGTACAGTTGAGTAATGACACCCACATAGTTTTCATGTGCAGGCACAGGTAGAAGCTCGTGGCGCGGAGCTCGCTAGGATGCGTTGTGGCACGGAGTTCCTTGGCGATTCGAAGCATGCGGCCGTATGGAGTAAAGACTTATACGGGACATAATGTATGGACGTCGCCTTCTGAAGCTTCCGCTGGCTCAAGACTTGTATTTGAGAGATGAGAGAGAGAGCTGAGTGATTTGTAATATGAGATGAGTGAGCTTGAGAGACTTATATTCTTGGCCTTGCACCCTATTGTAACCTTTATTTCAATATCAATAAAGAGCTTCTTTGAATAACTTGTGTTTGTTCTTAATTTTCGCTGCTATTATTCAATATCTCTGCATGGGACTTCTGTGCGACGACCCCGTCGCAGTCTTCGAAATCGGTCGTTATGGAACCCGCCTTGCACGAGCGAAATCAAGGCTCGTGCGACATCATGCCTTAGCGAGGACGATCTCTCCTACGGGTGCGGGGTATGACAGGATATTCCCAAAACAGTATTCAGGTCGAAGTACGGGTATTACGAATTCTTAGTAATGCCGTTTGGTTTGACCAATGCTCCAGCAATATTTATGGATTTGATGAATTGCATCTTTATGCCATACTTAGATCAATTTGTTATTGTGTTCCTTGACGACATTCTCGTATACTCAGCTAGTGATGAAGAGCATGAAGTTCACCTCAAAAAAGTGTTACCGGTTTTGAGAGAGAACAAGTTGTATGCCAAGCTCAGCAAGTGTGAGTTTTGGACGGATTGTATTTTATTCTTGGGACACGTCATATCAGGGGCTGGAGTAGCAGTGGATCCTAAGAAAGTAGAAGAAGTAGAAAGTTGGCCAATACCTAAGACCGTAGCAGATGTGCCAAGTTTTATGGGGTTGGCAGGATATTATAGAAGGTTTGTATCAGACTTTACAAGACTCTTAGCACCCATGACCCACTTGAAACAGAAGGATGTGCCATACATTTGGTTGGTAGAGTGCCAGACATCATTTGAGAATTTGAAGCAGACATTGATCACGGCACCTGTTCTTACATTATCGGTTGGACCCGAAGGTTTTACTGTATATTGTGTTGCGTCAGGGAAGGGACTTGGGTGTGTCCTAATGCAACATGGAAAGGTGACAATGTATGCATCTGGGCAACTTAGGGACCACAAGAAGAATTATCCGACTCACGACTTGGAGTTGGCAGCAGTAGTATTTGCTTTAAAGCTATGGAGGCATTACTTGTACGGTAATCGAGTGGACATGTACAGAGACCACAAGAGTCAGAAGTACATCTTCATTCAGAAGGAACTAAACATGAGATAGAGAAGATGGTTAGAGTTGATCAAGGATTACGACGTAGAGCTTCAGTATCATCCAGGCAAGGCTAATATGGTAGTGAACGCTCTTAGCAGGAGAGGCGGTGTATTTATGTTAACATCACAAAAATATATCTTAGAAGATTTTCAAGAGATGGGCATCGAGGTTATACTTTCTAGTGATATCGGAACTCTGGCAAGTCTACGAATTCAATCCGACTTGGTAGACAAGATCAAGGCAGCTCAGGCATGGGACCCAAGGATTCAGAAGCTTAGGACAAAATGTGAGCCAGGACTCAGAAAGGAGGTAAAAATTCTTGAAGATGGTACACTTAGATTTGGATCACGTCTATTTGTGCCAAGTGGAGATATCAGACAGGAGGTTATGACAGAAGCCCACAGTTCTCAGTATTTTATACACCCCGGAGGGACCAAAATATACAAAGATATCAAGCAGCACTTCTGGTGGAACGGAATGAAGAAGGAGATAGCTAGATTCATTTCTCATTGCTTAATACGTCAGTAAGTGAAGGCAGAACAACAAAGGCCAGCCGGATTATTACAACCGCTTCCTATCTCGGAATAGAAGTGGGAGTATATCACAATATATTTTGTGACCGGTTTACCGAGATCACCAAGTGGTAAGGATGCTATTTGGGTGATAGTGGATCGGCTTACGAAAGTAGCATATTTTCTTTCTTTTAGTGTAGGACAATCTATAGAGGAGTTGACAGAGTTGTATATGCAGCAGATAGTCAGGCAGCATGGGGTCCCTCTCAGTATTGTATCAGATAGAGATACACGTTTTATATCACATTTTTGGAAGAGTCTACATCATAGCCTGGAAACCAAGTTTAGATTTAGTATGGCCTACCATCCACAGACAGACGGGCAATCATAAAGAACAATTCAGACTTTAGAAGATATGTTACGAGCTTGCACCCTAGATTTTGGAGGATCTTGGGAGAGTCACCTGCACTTAGTCAAATTCTTGTACAACAACAGTTATCAAGCCAGTATTCGGATGGCGCTATTCGAAGAACTATATAGTAAGAAGTGTAGGTCGCCACTGGCATAGGATGATATTGGGGAGAGGAAGATGTTAGGCCCATAGATGATTGTTCAGACGGTTGAAGTGGCTAGGAGGATTAGAGAGCTACTTCGAGTTGCGCAAGATCGACATCATCATTGGGCAGACTAGCATCGTAGGCCGCTAGAATTTTTTGTTGGGGACCACGTGTTCTTGCGGATCTCACATACTCGTGCAGATTTGGCATTCGCGGGAAGTTGAGTCCGCGATACGTAGGCCCATTTGCTATCCTCGATAGGATAGGCGATGTTGCTTATCATTTGTCCCTTCCACCTTTGTTACGAGAGGTGCATGATGTGTTTCATGTATCTCAGTTGCGTAGGTATGTATCAGACCCAAGCCATATCCTCGATCATTCTGAGCTGGTTGTTGGTACCAACCTGTCTTACGAGGAACAGTCAGTGTCCATTTTGGATCGAAGGGAGAAGATAATCAAAAACCGAACAATTAGCCTTGTCCGAGTTGCTTGGGGTCATCACTCCTTAGGAGAGTCAACGTGGGAATGTGAGGATGATATCCGATCATGGTATCCGTACCTATTTGGCTCACAAGGTATATTTCTTTTTATATACCTTGATTGTCTTGATTCCTCAAGCTTATCACCCTATGAGTTGAAATTGCTTGATATCGTAGATATATATAGATATATATATATATATATATATATATATATATATATATATATATATATATATTACTTGCTATTGATATTGTAGAATGACTGCTTGCTCGCTAGAATTTCTTGTACTGGGATTAGTCTAGCTCTAATGTTTCTGGCCTGCTTGGATTTGAAATTCCAAGGACGAAATTTTTCTAAGGAGGGTAGAGATGTCACTCCCTGTTCCCAGAATACGTATTTTAATACGTGTACTGCTTGAATATATTTATTTAATATTTATCAAGCATTTGTTCTGTATTTAATTTCTTTAATTTTATGCTAATTATTTTTCTGTATTTTATTTTCTGCTTTTGTTTAGCTTTTGGTTTATTTTTTACTTGGGTTCGGCTTGGGTTGGTTTGTTTTGGTTTAGGGTGGTTCATCATGAACCTAACCCCTACCTACCACCATCTCCATTTAAAGCCCATCTACTTTCTCTCTCTTCATTCATTCTCATTTACTCTTATTCTTCTCCATTAACCTCTCCTCTAACCTAAGAAAACCCATAGGCAAGTGCATCTTGCTTCCACATGAGAATCCATTTTTATGGTTCATTTATCTTCCTTTCATGATTCTAAGATAGTTTAGAACTTGACATTTTGCACTTTGAAAGTTTTATTTTTGTAGATCTAGAAATTTGCCATTTTTAGATTTTAGTGGTTTTGATCTATCAAACTTCCTTATTTTCAAGTTTTGATCATTCCAGGTTGTTGAAATTTGTGTTATACCCCACTTTGATCCATAGAAGTCCTATTTTTGGCTGAGATTAAAGGTTTTATGAAATTTCGAGTTCTGGAGGTTCTCTACGCCCACGTTTATACGTGCCCGCGTAGTATCAAGCTCTACGCCCACGTTCATTCGTGTCAGTGTGAATCTGGATTACGCATGTCTACTCTGGCTTGGCATATTCCTTTATGCGTATTCCTTCACGCGTAACGTTATTTTCTTTACGCGTACAAGTTTCATGCGTAATGTTATTTACTTTACCCGTATTCCTTCACTCGTGCGTACAAGTTTCACACGTAACGTTATTTGCTTTACGTGTACCCCTTCACGCGTAACGTTATTTACTTTATGTGTACAAGTTTCATGCGTAAACGTTATTCCTTTACACGTATTCGTTCACGTGTAAACGTTATTCCTTTACGTATACTTCTTTTGGCGTACTCCCTTAGCGTACTCCTTTTAACATGAACTCGATATAATCATGATATGTTAATATTTTAATAAATATTGTTGTGTGGAGTGTGCACTGTGTCTCGATTGGTTTATGGATACCCAGTATGACTGGAAATTAACCCTGAGAGTTATATACTCGACTATACTAAATACTAGTTTGACTTTCACGTTGGTCACGAATTGACATTGATTGTTATCTTGACTAAATGATGGATCATGCGTTCCTAGTTGGAACTAACAGACTAGCTAGTCGTCTTAGCGAATTGAATAAGACACGTTCAGATACTAACCATGAACCATCGCAATCGACTAGCCGATCCCGAACATAGACATACGGATACGTGCAGACTTCAACTTATTTTTTACAAAAGCAGCATGTGTGTCTAACAGTCAAGGCATGATTATTCCGTGGCTAGGTTTGATTGTTGCATTACACTATGTAAGATCTATAACCTAAACACACGGGCATTGTTGTAGAGTTATTCATATCGTACTCTGTACGAAAGTACTCATTCTGAATGACCATGATCCACGGCGTGAGATTTCAATTAACATAGGGACTACTAAGCTAAATAAAATAACGATTGCATGGAGAGAATGGATTCTCGAGTTCTTACATGGCAGCCATCTCGGGACAATTTAGGCCCTGACATGCCGGTTGGTTCTAACAGATACTGCAAACCTGCCACACAGGCAGTAAGTGGTATTTGTTTACTTTTTATATATATTGATGATGCGCATCCCGCTGGGACACGTCTAATTCATGATTGGCGTAATGGATTATTGGGTAGACTAGCCTTGCTTATATATTGTAAGAACTGAGGAATTCCTTATTGCATATTTTCAGGGCAACTTGGACCTTACAGTTAGCAAGCCGTAGTAGTTGTATTGCCGTTTAAATTGATTTGTTTGTGTATTGTACCTACTCTGTTAACTACTGAGATGATCAGAATGTCTGAACATGACGGGTCAACTTCTGTTCTTAAGTTGGTTTGAAGTGTCGTGATGTTGTGTGAATCCCAGTAGCAAGCAGAGACTTATTTATCATATTCTTACTCTTACCACTGGTTCTAATTCTTCACGTCGTGCTTCCTTGTGGTACTTGCTATTTGAGGTCTAACCTCTCTGATTTTGCATGGCCAGATTTAGAGCCAGCTCCCGAGGGCTCAGCTTAGTTCCACCTTCAAGATGGTCAATACTAGAGGAATGATCGCAGGAGGACACGAGTGGGTTTCTTGCTTTCCTGTTCGTTTTTGCTACTTGCTTTACATTTTATCGCTGGGCACCGATATGTAAGTCGGACTGTCTTGCACTTACTTTTATATAATTGTTACTAAGTCAGACTGCAGCTGATATAGATTGTGTATACCTTGTCATATCATCTGGCTATGTTTTGTAAAGCCATATCTCAATAACATTTTGACTGAGCGTTTGGGATGCCTTACTGCTTTATCTTACATGTTCTCTATTACTGCTTATTGTTTGAATGTTTGAGACAATAGATGTTGAGTAACCCTAGTGAGACTCTCATGTAGTATGCATCCCTTCGTCTTTTAGACAACATTGATCGTATTATACGATATTCATCTACCCGTAATACGTAGCTGGCTGAGTCATTCCCCTGCTCTATTGTATTCTGGTTCTGGAACGTGACAATTTTAAAGTAGAGTAATCATGTATAGACTCTGTAGTGTAATCATGTATAAATCCAACCGTTCATATGTCTATCTTATACTCTAAATCACATAGTCACTTACAGTTTTCTATTACCATATATAGATATCTTTTGTTTATCGGATTCTCTCTTTCTCTTCATGTTTATTTCTTACAACGTTTCATCTATCTTATTCTATAGCATGCTTTACATTTTCTGTCATGATATGAATTGCGTGAGATATATTGTGCTCGTTCCTGTCCTGATGGGACCAGTTGATAAAATTTGATAGGTAACTTGGAGGATCACAGCTAGCCTAGAGGACACTAGTAAAGCTTGGAGTAGATGTCTAGAGTTTGTTTATTTTATTTTTTGTTTTGTCTTAGAGTTGTATTTCAGATATTGAAATTTTATGATTGTTATTACAATTGACTTATTTCACTTATAGTTGTATCCCTTTGTGGATTTCTTATCTATTTTATCGTGCTGATTATCTACCTCTAGTTTGTGATTGAGATTGTATCCTCCTATGATTGTCCTCCGTTTGGAGATTATATCATATAGTGTTAGTTGTGATGATGACCTAGAACAATGTTCTACCACCGATACTACGGCGTAGGCTGGACGTACCCACTTATCATGCCCTTACAATAGGTGCGGGTCGTGACAAGGATGAAGACCAAATGCTTGAATACTTTGAAGATGAACCTTGAACTCAACGCCTGGGATCCCAATTGGAATGGCGCTTCGAACAGCGCGAACCTCCCATTGAAGACGAAGTCATCCAAGTCGAGCTAGGAGATGAGGTTTCCCTTAAATCCATCTTCATCAGCAAAAGCTTGACAGGTGAAGACAAAGAATATCTGATATAGCTTATCCGAGAATACGTTTACATCTTTGCATGGAGCTACGAAGACATGTCGGTTTTAGGCCCGCAAGTCACCATGCACCGTCTAAACATCCTACCCGATGCTAAGCCTGTCAAACAGCAATAGCGGCATTTTTGCCTCAAAATCATAGATGATATTGAGGAAGAAGTCGAAAACTCTTAGAGAGTGGCTTCATTCGCGAAGAACAATACCCAGATTGGGTGGCCAATATTATACCAGTCACTAAGAAGAACGAAAAAAATTCGGGTCTATATAGACTTTCGGGATCTCAACTCGGCCTGTCCAAAAGAAGAGTTTCTCCTCCCGATCACCGAAGTGATGATCGACAACACTTGTGGCTTCGAGCGTATGTTCTTTATGGATGGTTTCTCAGGCTACAACCAAATCAAGATATTTCCCGAAGACGAAAAGCATACTTCATTTCGGACTCCAAAAGGGATATACTGTTACACAGTGTTCCCTTCGGATTGAAAAATATGGGAGCAACATACCAGCGACAATGAGCACCATATTCCGTAAGCACCTCTGAAAGATGGTAGGATGTTACGTTGATGATATTGCCGTCAAAAGAAAAAAAAATCCAGTCACTTGGATGACTTGAGAACAGTGTTCGACTTAATGCGAACACATCAACTGAAGATGAAGCCAACCAAGTCATTTTTGGGAGTCTCCAGTGGCAAATTCTTGAGCTTTATCGTCTGTCACACCCACTTTTCATCTTAAGGGTATTTTGATCATTTTGTAATGTTATAATATTTTATTAATTTATTGAATTCATGTGATGATATGTGGTTTGGTTTGATGTTTGAGTAGTCTTAATGGGTTTAACTAGCCAACCATGACTAGAAACCTAATGCCATAAATAGAATTAATTTTCATCATTTAGAATTAATTAGTTATTTTTAGAATGATTTAAATGAAATTTAAGTCATTTTCTAATTAGCCTTTTTAAAGCCTTTTTGACTTGGGCTTTATTAGCAACTTAGGGAGCCTAGGCCCATGTGCTAACCAAACCCTAATCCCCTATAGTTGGCCGGCCATAGGCAGCCCCCTTCATTGTATAGAATTCTTTAGCCTCCAAGAGAAACCTTAGCCTCCACTCTCCAAAAATCCCAACTTTTTCATCCGGAGTCCGTTTCTCCCCAAACGAATTCCGTTGCGCTCGTAGGAAGGAGAGATCTTACTGGAGCATTGCTAGCAAGGTTGTGGAGGCATTTGCTTGGAGGTACTCGATCGTTGGAGCGCTCGAGGAGTCTTTTACATTGAGATTCTGACTCTCAACAGGTAGATCCTATTCTAGCATTGTTTTTCTTGATTTTTGTCCATGGTAGTGTGCATCTAGGTACCTTCGACCTGTAGGTTCATTTTCGTCCAGTTTTGTATTTGTTTGGTATCCGTATCGGACACGTGTCGGTTTATATATGTAAGTGTTCGATAAATTGTCACAACAGATTTAATCTTGATTTTTGCAGAATCTTTTTATATATTCTGGTAGCCCTATACACGAGGATCATGACCGCATGAGTTTCGACACGAATCGGACTCGTGTTCGTGTCCAAACAGGACACGAATGCACTGCACGCCAGGCCACGCACGTGCCCTACTACTCGGGGTTGATTTGTCGATGCACAGGCCACGTGGTCACATAAAATTTGACGTGTAGGTGGGGGCCATGTCTGAGAACACGCTTCCAAAGTTTTGTAGAGTTTCATCGAGAAACGAGAAAGAAATCGCGATCGCACTGATCGGCCCACACGCACGTACGGTCAGCCGCCGCGGACACGGTGTTCGTCTGGACAAGACACGACACGTGGACACGATTTCTAGTGTCCAACATGTAGCCCTATACATACCCTAGCCTAGGACACAAACACGAGACACGAGGTAGGACACAAGAGTCCTTAGACTCGTCGACACGCGTGCACGACGCTGTGTACGGGACTGTGCACGCGCGCATACCCGCGCACGGATATGCCCCGCGTACATGTCAGACATGACACGTAGCCTCATGCTAACTTGGCCAGTAGGTCGGAGATGTGTACGCATAGGTGTACGCAAAGTTTTACGAGAATCGGATCGAAAACGAGCAAGAAATCGGGTTCGCATTGATTCAGTTCATATGCGTATCGGGTTTTTCGATACACATTCACTGGATACGATACGGACAAGGTTTCGACCATGGGAGTATCCGAGCAGGTCCTACGTATCGAAACCGACGTATTTGCCAAGTTTCATGAGTTAATTTTGAGTATTTTGTTTTTTGGGTCGATTTGTGAAAATTAGGTTTTCTCGACATTCGAATTTGAAGAATTTTGGGATATTTTGATTTCTGGGATTTAATCTGATAATTTCTAAGTTTTTGATTCTTGAACGCTGTTTTGGACTTGTGGGATTTGATTATTGGAATTAATTTCTATTTTTTAACAAATTATATGTATATATGGTATTTTCTTGTATGTTAGTATATATATATATATATATATATATATATATATATATATATATATATATATATATGTATGTATGTATATATATAAGTTCCATTATATAACTATATGTATATGTATGTTGATTTTCTTGTCAAGACTTTAATTCCAGATCTGGAACCCAATTCCAGGTTCGAGATTGACTCCCTTTCTCATATATATATGTGTATATGCATATATCTATATATAGCCTATATGTATATATATATTTATATATAGTTTTCTTTGACACATAGGTATGTGTATATATAGTATACTCTTGTAGATGCATCCTTATCACATTATTCTCAGATTTTTTGTGCTTAACTAGCAGCCTTCATTCACACACACATACCCTCACACAACCATTTTTTTTATATCTAGTTGTTATAAAAAAAATGTATATCTATATATGTATATGTGTATGTATATACATATAGCCTTGTGAATTAAGTTTTTATATAGATAATGTAATATTTGCTTGTGATATGACCATAGGGATTGTTGGGATAGATCAGGATCGTCATAAGGAGCCAAGTTTGGTCGAATTGGCCGACAAGTTGACCAAGTTGACAAAAGTCAACTTAGGGTCAAACTTGATCCAAATCGACTCAAACGAACTCCGAATGACTTGAAAACTTGACTATGACCTAAAAATTAAAACGGACTAGTTGACTTAGTGTTGACCAAGTTTGACCAGAGTTGACTAGGTTTGACCAGAGTTGACCAAGGTTGACTTTGACCTAGAAGGACTTAGAAGCATGTAGAATTGCATTGTAGCCCTTTCTTATGATATGTTAGACCATGTTGTGACTTGTGGTTACTATAAATAGGTTTATATCACACCAGTCCAGTTACACATCCTCATCAGCAGCTCGGATTGTCAGGCGAGTACATCCTCTGACCGTTTCATTCTTGCTTGGACATATTTACTTGTTATAGACTAGTTTACTTGTTGTTGTCACGATATTATCACGGATTAGTACTATATGGATCTCTTCATGCGATGTTATCCCCTCGGATACATCGGGTATTTTGTGCTCATGTACTTTATCATGTTTATCGTCTACTCATTATATTCGTACTTATTCATATATACTAATATAACATTCATGTACACTCATGATCATGTGAGCCTTCATGTATAACCAAGTGTGCATGTGGACTAGCTATCCATGTGACACACTACTTTCATGTGCAATAACATAACCTGGACAGGTCCTTGTGTACTGATTGGGGCAGGGGGAGTATTTATTTGGTTATGTCACCTATACCTTTTTTATGTACAACTCCAAAGTAGATTTATGTCATGTATAACCTAAGCCGGTTTACATAACCAGATTGTGCTCTACATCACGTAGTTAGTTCAGTTCTCTAATTATATCATGTATATCTATTTCCATATACCATGCTCTCTTTTACAATCTCATTTCTTTATCAGCAGTTCATGTATATTATTCTATAGCTTGTTTCATATTTTCTTTCATGTAATGAACTGTGTAAGAGATATGTATTCGTTCCTGTCCTGACTGGACCTGTTAAAATATTACAGATGATGAGGATTGCTGCAACACTTACTATGGAGCAGGCCTAGTTGACACAGGTGACCTGGACCCCCAGTAGGATCCAGTAGTCGCTGAGGACTTTCCATGAGTTAGATTAGACTTATATTATTATCTAGTTATGAGACATTGTGATTGTACTGAGATTTATTATGGTGTGGTATACACCGGGATTTATATTCATTTTATGACTCGCTGTTGAGATTATCTTTCTTCTATTCTATTTTAGTTATTGTGATTGAGTTGTACCATATATATATATATTATTCTCCAATTGGTGTATATTCTAGATTGTGTTAGATGTTGTACCTAGGACAGCGTTCTACCGCCGATACTAAGGCGTAGGCTGGACGTACCCACGTCTCGTGCCCTTACACCAGGTGGGGGTCGTGATACATTTTTAGTTGTGGCCCATGCAGGTCCTCTCAGTCGCAACTAGTGCAATTTCGTAGTGGTACTCGAACTAGAGTATAACTACAGCCTGTAGTAGGATATAGGATATAAGTTAAGGTACTGAATCATATTAGGAAAACTCTTATCTAAATCTTGCTGTTAATTGTCTTCTTTTGAAAACAAACTGTCCTCCTTTGATTATATCGCTTCTTTTTCAGTAATTGATTCCTTGTTTGATCTGTCTTCAGGATGGTGGAGACACGATCACAACGCTCTGGCCTTAGGGATACTGCTGAGAGGTCTCCCACTTTTCGCCCGACTCAGCAGGACCCAGGAAATACGGTACCTCTTATTCCAGCTCAGGTGGGCCCGTCTGTAACTTTTGGGGGTGCTCCTCCACCGGTTCCGAGGACTACCCTAGCAGTTCAGGGGATGCTACCACCATCGCCACAGAGGACAGTTGATGTGGTGCAGTTCTTCGCCTTCATGCAGCAGATGATGGAGACTCAGCGACACTAGGCAGAAGATAAGAGGCAGGGCATTGACAATGCCCATCAGTTGGCGATGGTGGCAGTAGAGAAGGTAGCTGCCCAACCATAGAAAGGACAGATCCAGCCGTACCAGCTGAGGACTCTAGGCATTCAAGACTTCCAGAAGATGCGTCCATGAGACTTCAAGTGTACCGAGGGTATCCTATATGCCGACGACTGGATCGAGCATATAGAGGAGATCTTTCGTCTCGCATAGATACCAGCTAGGCTCCAGGTGGAAGCTACGGGCAATCACTTGCTGGACCTTTCCTGTACTTGGTACCAGACCGACCCCAGGATTGGTACAATGTGGCAAACTTAAGAGGCTTTCAAGAAGATTTTCAAGGAGAAGTTCTTCCCCGACACAGTACTTGGCGCTTTGGAGATGTAGTTCGAGAACCTGGTTGAGGGGAACCAGACAGTAGAGGATTACGCCGGAGAGTTCTGCCGCCTAGGCAGATTTGAGGAGGGCCTTAGTGAGACAGCGAAGGCTAGGAGGTTCAGGATGGACTTGGTTAAGGAAGTTAAGTCCTTGACCAAGAGCAACAGGAATGCTACATTCGAGAAGATTTTGATGGGAGCTATGCCAGAAGAAGATAACATGGAACTGAAGACAAAGAGAGGTCATGATTCACATAGAGCCAGTAGAAATAGGGGCCCAGCCAAGAGGCCTCATTATCAGCAGCAATTGTATCAGTAGAAGCCATTTCAGCAGAAGCAGTTTCAGCAAGAATCGAGACAACAGTAGACCATTAGTTGTACCTTCTGTAAGAAGCCAGGACATGTATGGATTGAGTGCAGGAAGAGGCTCGACAAGTACCTACTTTATGGTACAGTAGAGCAACAGTTGAGGGATTGTCCCATGGTTGCGGGACGTACAGCTCAGGGAGCAGGAGCCAAGGCACCAGTAGTGCAGTAGAAAGGACCATTGTCGATCCAGCAGCAGAAGGTTATTCATCACCCGCAACAGGCTAGAGGAGGCCAGCAGGGGCGAGCTTTTACCATAGCAGCTGAGGAGTCCGAGCCAGTAGGAGATCTTATAGCAGGTTTTGTTCTTATCGACTCTTTTCCCGCATTCACATTATTTGATTCAGGTGCTTCCCACAGCATTGTGTCTGTATCATTTGTTACTAGACACTAACTTTCTTCTGAACGATTGCCTAGGACTTACAAGATCACGACTGGGGGTGGTATTATCCTCGTCCGTGATGTTTGTAAGGATCGGAGAGTAGTTTTGGGATATCGTAAATTGGATGTGAGTCTGCTCGTAATGCCATTACGGAACTACGATATTGTACTCGGTATGGATTGGTTGAGCCGGCACCATGCCAGTATCGATTGTCGAGGTGGTAGAGTTCTTTTCAGAGTGCTAGGAGAACCAGAGTTCGAGTTCACCAGATGGGAGACAGAGCAGAGCAGCAGAGTTTTTTGCAGAGTTTCAGCAGAGGAGCAAGCGTGCCACATCCATCGATAGCTGAGTTTATGGATGTATTTTCGAAGGAGTTGCCAGGGTTACCTCCGGACAGAGATATGGAGTTCTCTATAGACTTGGTGCCCGGCGCAGAGCTAATATCTCAGCACGTCTATAGAGTGAACAACAGTGAGCTTATGGAGTTGAAGAAGCAGGTGGATGAGTTACAGGACAGGCTTCATCCGATCGAGTTCTTCACCATAGGGTACGCCAGTACTCTTTGTATCGAAGAAGGATGGGTCGGTACGGATGTATATCGACTATAGTGCACTCAACAACCTCACAATCAAGAACAAGTACCCGCTGCCGAGGATCGATGATCTGTTCGATTAGTTGAGCGGAGCAAAGGTAACGTCAGGTTATCATCAGGTAAAGGTGAAGAAGGAGGATATTCCAAATACAGCTTTCAGGACACGGTATGGCTAGTTTGAGTTCATAGTGATGCCGTTTGGGTTAACTAACGCCCCGGCGGAGTTCATGAACTTGATAAACAGGGTGTTCCGCCAGTATTTGGACAAGTTCGTGGTAGTATTCATCGATGACATCTTGGTGAATTCGAAGACCCCAGAGGAGCATGAGGAGCATTTGAGAGTGGTTCTGGAGACACTCAGGAAGGAACAGCTTTACGGCAAGCTCTCGAAGTGTGAGTTCTTCTTGGATCAAGTTAATTTCCTAGGTCATGTTGTGACTGGAGAAGGGATCTCAGTCGACCCGAAGAAGATCAGTGCAGTCGAGGCATGGTCAACACAGAGTTCAGTTGCAGAGATCAGGAGCTTTCTAGGAATGGCAGGATACTACAGGAGGTTTGTTCAGGATTTCTTCCGAATTACAGAGCCATTGGCTAGGCTGACTCGGAAGGGCACAGAGTTTATCTGGTCAGAGGAGTGTTAGGTTGCTTTTGATGAGTTGAAGAAGCGACTGACGACAGCCCCGATTTTGGCATTGCCATCAGGATCAAGCGAGTTCACTATCTACAGTGACGCCTTAGAAAAGGGTTTGTGTTGTATCTTTCAGTAGCATGGGAAGGTGATTGCCTATGCATCAAGACAATTACGTCCGCAAGAGAAGAACTACCCTACCTATGATTTGGAGTTGGCGACAGTTATCTTTACTCTTACGTTGTGGAACCACTATCTATACGGAGTGCGTGTAGAGATCTTCACAGACCACAAGAGCTTGAAGTATATGTTTACACAGAAAGAGCTCAACATGAGGCAGCACAGGTGGTTGGAGTTGATAAAGGACTTTGACATTTTATTACAATATCATCCAGGGAAAGCCAACGTGGTTACCGATGCCTTGAGTAGTATCCGATAGCTATATGTTTAATGATAGATCGTCACTTGTTAGAAGATTTGGAGAGCTTGGGGATGGAGGTGATCGTGCCAGGAGTTCAGATGCAGATGTGGGGCCTTCAGATTTAGTCAGACTTGATGGAGAGGATCAAGTCAGCTTAGTTCAACGATGTTACTCTGCGGTGTATCCAAGAGCAGGTTCGAGCAGGATTGGTGGATGATGAGTTTGTCATTACAGAAGATGGCACATTGAGGCACGGTTCTAGACTGTATGTGCCTAGCGGAGAGCTTCGAAAGTAGGTAATACAGGAGGCCCATCTTTCTTAGTACTTTATGCATCCAGGTGCCAACAAGATGTATAAGGATTTGAAGGAGCATGTATGCTTGTATGGGATGAAGCTAGAAGTAGTACGCTTCGTAGCCAGATATTTAGTCTGTCAGTAGGTTAAGGCAGAGAGGCAAAGGCTAGGAGGACTATTGTAGCCATTGCCCATTCCAGAGTAGAAGTGGGAGCACATAATGATGAACTTTGTTTCTGGATTGCCGCGTACACCAGGTGGAAAAGATGCGATTTGGGTCATCGTGGATAGGTTGACCAAATCGGCTCACTTTTTGCCATTCAAAGTGGGTACGTCAACTGAGAAGCTAGCAGATATGTATATACGGCAGATTGTCAGGATACACGGAGTTCCGGTGAGCATTGTCTCGAATCGGGATAGTCGCTTTACTTTACATTTCTGGCGGAGTCTACAGACTAGTTTGGGCACTCAGCTCAAGTTCAGTACTGCATACCACCCTCAGACGGACGGACAGTCAGAGAGGACTATTCAGACCCTAGAGGACATGCTACAGACTTATGTTATGGATTTTGGAGGATCCTGGGAGGATCACCTGTACTTGGTGGAGTTTGTATACAACAACAGTTTTATGGCCAGCATTGGAATGTCACTATTCGAAGCACTGTACGGGTGTAGATGTTGTACGCCCTTGTCTTGGGATGACGTTGGAGAGCGAGCTTTATTGGGACCTGAGATGGTTGTTGACGCAGCCGAGAAGGTGAAGCTCAACAGAGATCGACTTCGCGTGGCAAAGGATAGACAGCGGCATTGGGCCGATAGCCACCGGAGACCTTTGTAGTTTGAGGTACAGCTTAGACTTAGGATTAGAATCTTGTTTGCTTTGTGATTTTGTTTAATCATGTGATTGTTATAGTTAAGTTGAGACCATATTTGTGCTAGGATGGAGATCTGGTGTTCTTCAGGATATCTCCGATGCGTGGTACTATTCGCTTTGGTGGAGGTGGAAAGCTTAGTCCGCATTTCATCGGACCTTTTGTTACCAGCGGAAGAGTCGGTGACGTGTCATACAGGCTGGACTTGCCCCTGTATTAGAGGGAGTCCATAATATATTTCACGTGTCACAGTTGAGACGGTATGTGGCAGATCCCAGCCATGTACTGGATCATTCCGAGATCGAGGTGGGCCCTACTCTTAGTTATCCAGAGTAGCTTGTGGAGATTCTAGATCGACGGAAGAAGGTGCTGAGG
Source organism: Iris pallida (assembly GCA_029216955.1). NCBI lineage: Eukaryota > Viridiplantae > Streptophyta > Magnoliopsida > Asparagales > Iridaceae > Iris > Iris pallida. Next base: position 24,484 of record JANAVB010045025.1, read on the forward strand.
AACCAGACGATATCCTTAGTTCGCGTAGCTTGGAGGCATCACTCTCCAGGTTAGTCTACTTGAGAGAGAGAGGATGAGATGCGCGAGCAATACTCTTATCTTGTTCAGTCTTGAGGTATGACTTTCTATCCTTCTTGTTTATTCAGTTTTATCTTTAATTTCAAGGACGAAATTATTTTAAGGCGGGTAGATTTGTCACACCCACTTTTTATTTTAAGGGTATTTTGATCATTTTGTAATTTTATATTATTTTATTAATTTATTGAATTCATGTGATGATATATGGTTTATTTTGATGTATGAGTAGTCTTAATGGGTTTAACTTAGCCAACCATGACTAGAAACCTAATGCCATAATTAGAATTAATTTTCATCATTTAGAATTAATTGGTTATTTTTAGAATGATTTGAATAAATTTTAAGTCATTTTCTAATTAGCCTTTTTGACTTAGGCTTTATTAGCAACTTAGGGAGCCTAGGCCCATGTGCTAACCAAACCTTAATCCCCTATAGTTGGCCGACCATAGGCAGCCCCCTTCATTGTGTAGAATTCTTTAGCCTCCAAAAGAAACCCTCGCCTCCACTCTCCAAAAATCCCAACTTTTTCATCCGGAGTCCGTTTCTCCCCAAACAAATTCCGTTGTGCTCGTAGAAAGGAGAGGATCTTGCTGGAGCATTGCTAGCAAGGTTGTGGAGGCGTTTGCTTGGAGGTACTCGATCGTTGGAGCGCTCGAGGGGTCTTTTACATTAAGATTCTGACTCTCAATAGGTAGATCCTATTCTAGCATTATTTTTCTTGATTTTTCTCCATGGTAGTGTGCATCTAGGTACCCTCGACCTGTAGGTTCATTTTCGTCCAGTTTCGTATTTGTTTGGTGTCCGTATCGGACACGTGTCGGTTTATATATGTATGTGTTCGATAAAATGTCACAATGGATTTAATCTTGATTTTTGCTGAATCTTTTTATATAATCCGGTAGCCTTATACACGAGGATCACGACCCCACAAGTTTTGACATGAATCGGACTCGTGTCCGTGTCCAAATAGGATACAAACGCGCTGTACGCCAGACCGCGCGTGTGCCCTGCTGCTCGGGGTTGATTTCTCGATGCACAGGCCACGTGGTCCTGTGAAATTTGACGTGTAGGTGGGGGATGTGTCTGAGAACACGCACCCAATGTTTCGTAGAGTTTTGTCAAAAAATGAGGAAGAAAGTGCGATCGCACTGATCGGCCCATACGTGTGCACGCAAGGTCAGCCGCCACGGACACTGTATTCGTGTGGACACGACACGACACATGGACATGATTCAGGGTGTCTAATGTGTAGCCCTATATTTACCATAACTTAGGTGCAAATAGGAGTCACGAGGTGGGACACACGAGTCCCTAGACTCGTCGACACGCGTGTACGACGATGTGCACGGGACACTGCACGTGCACATATATGTGCGCGAATACTCCCCACGTACGTGTCAGACACGACACGTGGCCATATGCTAACTCGGCCAGTAGGTCGGCGATGTGTACGCCCAGGTGTACGCGAAGTTTCACGAGAATCGGATCGGAAACGAGCGAGAAATCGGGTTCGCATTGACTCAATTCACGCGCGTATCAGGTTTTCCAATACTCGTTCACTGGACACGATACGGACACGGTTTCGACCATGGGAGTACCCGAGCACGTCCCACGTGTCGAGACCGACGTATTTGCCAAGTTTCGTGAGTTAATTTGGAGTATTTTGTGTTTTGGGTCGATTTGTGAAAATTAGGTTTTTCGACATTCGAATTTGAAGAATTTTGGGATATTTCGATTTCTGGGATTTAATCTGATAATTTCTGAGTTTTTGATTCTTGAACGCTGTTTTAGACTTGTGGGATTTGATTGTTGGTATTAATTCCTATTTTTTTACAAATTATATGCATGTATGGTATTTCCTTGTATGTTAGTATGTATATATATATATATTTATATATATTATATATATATATATATAAAAAATATATTATATATATATATATATATATATATATATATATATATATATAAATATATATATATATATATATATATATATATTTTTATTTTTATTTATATATATATATATATATAAGACAACTCGGTCGTGTGCGCAACCCTAGCGCCGCTAGTCCCCTAAAGATTTCGTCTTCCGCCGTCGATTCCGGCTTGGCCGTTGGCCAGGCCGGAGCCTCAATGGCCGCGCCCAAGTCGTTTGCGGCGGTGGTCGCTGGTCGTTCTGAGCCTCCTCCAAAACTGGCCCCTCGACCAGTATCCTTGTTCAAGGGCTCGCCTACAATCACTTTCACCGAAGAAGAAGAAGTCGCCCTCGCGGCTCCTTTGCAATTCGCCCTCATTGGGAAATTCTTCCATAATAAGCCTCCGATTGAGGTTATTCGAAAAGCTTTGCATGGTTTTGAGTTCAAGGGATCTATCAAGGCGGGCGTTATAGATCGAAAACACATCCTGATTCGTCCGTCTATTGAAGAGGACTACCTTCGGCTTCGCTCTAAAGAGATGTAGTTTTTAGCTCGTGCGCCCATGCGCATATTCAAGTGGGAACCGGACTTCACGCCCTTGGTTGAATCGACATTGATGCCGGTTTGGGTGACGCTACCGGACTTACCTCATCATCTCTATGCTAGAGACGCCCTTTTCGCTATTTTGGCTGCTATTGGGACTCCTTTAAAGTTAGATCGAGCGACGAAAGATTTAGCAAGACCGAGCATGGCTAGGGTTTTTGTGGAGATTGATGCTGCAAAACCGTTACAACGACGGATCCGTATTAATTTATCTAAGGGACGAAGTTTTTGGCAGAACGTTGAGTATGAACATATTCCTTTGTATTGCAATCACTGCTTTCATCAAGGACACTTAGTGGAATCATGCAAATTGAAGAACAAAGGGAAGGCTATCATGCAAGAAGGGGTAGTTGAAAACGTCATTACTACTAGACGGGACACGCGTCGGCCCCCCAATCCTCCGCAAACTAAGACTCCTTTAATTTCAGTGGATGATGACACAACTAACATTAATGACATTGCTAAGCCCTCGGGTGGGGTGAATAATGATGCTCATGCAGCCACTCAGGTCGAAGATCCCATGCTGCCATCTCACGTCCCCCCAGGGAGCATCCTTCCGGGACCAAGTGGTCCAATAAATGGTGAGCAAACGACTGCCCGTAATGACTCAGAGGTCGGCATCATTCTCGCCGATGTGATGGAGGTGATGCCAGTTCAGGCTCCTGACCAGGCCACTACCATGATTACCTCGTCCGTGCTGAATGAGTTGGAGGAAGGAGAGATACAAGGGCTTCATAGTAACTGGGCAGATATAGTGGAGGAGGAAGAACGATCCGGAGGGGAAGAAGACGCACGTCAAGACCAGACCGAGGAAGTTCCTGATACAGATAATAAAGAAGGAGGAGAAGCGGGTAGTGGAGACATGCTACCAGGGTCATCGTCACAAGGAGATATCCCTGAAGAAGGACCTTCTCAAAAGCGTTCGAAGGAGAGGAAGGTGGTGGAGCCATCTGATAGAGTCACACGCTGGTAGCTCCAAAACCATTAATGTTTAATTTCTTAATTTGGAACATGCGAGGGATTGCTAACGCTATGACTTTTAAGCGTCTGAAGACTCTCATTAGAACTCATAAAACAAATTTTGTGGCTTTAATCGAACCTAAGGTGGATAGTGAGCAACTTGCTCGTTATCGGGTTAAGCTAGGGTTCTCTGTAGCTTTTTCCAACTCGAAGGGCAACATATGGGTTATGGCGAGAAACAACTGTGATATAACACTGGTAGAATCCTTTGATCAGGCTATTTCTATCCGTATGGTTGATCCTATTCTTTCAGTTGAAACTCTTGTGACTGTAGTGCATGGGAATAATAAGAAGGAAGGTCGACGTCTGTTATGGGACAGATTGCTAGACTTGCAGCGATCTCATAGCTTGCCGTGGATTGTCGGTGGTGATTTCAATGCAGTGCTCAAAACGGAGGAAAAATTGGGGGAAAGACGTGCTGATGCGGTCTCTATGCAGGAGTTCGCCAATTTCCAATTATCGGCAGGTATTTCAGAGTTACCATTCACTGGGAGTACATATACCTGGGTGAAATCGGATAATTCTGATCGGCGTGCATCTCGTCTGGATCGGGTCTTCATGGATCCTAGATGGCACCAGATAGCCCCGTGCTCAGTAGAAGATCATTTGAATAGAACTGAATCGGATCATGCTCCCATTCTAGTTCGGCTCTTAAATCAGCAGCAAGGGGGTCGTAAACATTTTTGGTTTTTGGACTTCTGGACCAGACATACAGAGTATCAGCAGATTATCCGCGACGCGTGGTACTCGGTGGACCATCGGCATGGTCTTACGAAAGTTGCTCTTCGGTTGGACGCGTGTCGTAAGGCTTTATCCAAATGGAGTCGTGCAACGTATGGGGATTTGTTTCAGGCAGTTCGGGAGGCGGAGGATAGGGTGTTATCAGCTGAGCTTGCTTTTGAAGCTGATGGGACAGAGAAGACGAAGATTGAACTTGCCCAGGCAACTGCATTATTGAAGCAACGTGTTCGGGTTGAGGAGGAGTTTTGGAAGCAAAAGTCTAGACTGAAATGGGATTTAGAAGGGGATAAGAACTCGGCGTATTTTCATGAATGTGTGAGTTATAAGAAGAAAGGTTTGAGGATACATTCCATATCTACCCCCAATGATACAGTGCTGCATGATAAGGCCCATATTCAATCCTACGCGGTTGAATATTATTCGGCTCTCTATCAGAGAGGGGACATAACTGAAGATGCTGGCCTGCTTTCGGTTATACCCTCATTAGTTGATGATGATGAGAATGATCGTTTGATTGCTCTTCCGAGTAAGGATGAATTGTTTGCTACTATTAAATCTTTGGACATGACCAGCGCATCGGGGCCTGATGGGTTTACTCTAAAGTTCTTCCTCTGTAGCTGGGATATTATAGGAGACGACGTCACGGAGGCAGTGGGGATGTTCTTCGATGGGTTTTCGTTGCCTAGAGAGATTACCAATACTTTATTGGTATTAATTCTGAAGAACAAACACCCGAAGTATTTTGCTGATTATCGCCCGATTAGTCTGTGTTCTGTTCTGAATAAAATCATCTCAAAGACTCTTGCTCTCCGTCTAGCTCCTCTGTTACCAAAACTCATATCCCCCAAACAGAGTGGCTTTGTCCGTGGTCGTGAGATTGTGGATAATATCGTTCTTGCTCAGGAGATTGTGGCTAAAATGAATAAGAAGCATTGGAAGGGAAACATAGCCATTAAATTAGACATGATGAAGGCGTATGATCGAGTAGATTGGAGGTTCTTGCTGAAGGTCTTGAGGATGTTTGGATTTCATAACAAGTGGGTGGATATGATGCTTCGCATTCAAAATAATGTCTGGTTTGCCCCATTAATCAATGGAGAATCTGCGGGGTACTTTCAAGCTTTTAGAGGTGTTCGCCAGGGTGATCCTTTGTCTCCTGCTCTTTTTATTGTGGCGGCGGAAGCGCTATCTCGGAGTCTGAAGTTGTTACCGTCGACGGAGGGGTTCAATCCTTTCATTACCCCAAGGGGCTGTGCTCCTATTACTCACTTATCCTATGCTGATGATGTCTTACTTTTTTCAGCAGGGGATCTTCGGTCTATTACTCTGATTCGAGAAGTCTTACGTCGATATGAAGCGGCATCTGGGCAGAAAATCAATGTATCTAAGACTTCATTATATGTTTCAGAGAAGACGTCTACAGAACGGGTTGCAGAGCTAGCGGATCGCACAGGGTTCACTATTAGCTCGCCTCCTTTCACCTATTTGGGATGTCCCATGGCTGCAGGGCACCAAAACTCAGACATGTACGAGGATCTCATCAGCAGGATCCGGGCGAAGGTTGAAGGTTGGCATAACAAGCTTTTATCGCCCGGGGGGGAGTTGGTCTTACTTCGATCAGTTCTTACCTCAATACCAGTTTATACACTTGCGGCATGTATGCCTCCTATCTCGGTATTGAATCGTATTGAAGCTATTTTTTGTAGCTTCTTCTGGGGCTCAATTCAAGGGGCTCCTAAACGTAGATGGCTGGGATGGGAGACTATTGCTAGACTGAAGACGGAGGGAGGATTGGGCATTAAGCGTTTAGATGATATTATGAAGGCTTTCTCCATCAAGTTATGGTGGAAATTCAGGTCTCAAGATAGTTTATGGGTAAAGTTCCTCATGAAAAAATATTGTTCACAGTCAAATCCTGCTCAGGTGCGTATCACATCGAACTCTTCTCATGTTTGGAAGAGGCTATTGCAAGGAAGGGATGTTGCTGAACAATATATCGTTGTGGATGGTGTGAATCTACACTGGCGTCGTATTGCTGGCAGATTTACTCTTGCTTCAGCTTGGGATGTCTCTCGTACTCATTGGCCAATTGCTCCTTCTTTTGTGTATATATGGGGAACTTGTATACCTTATAAATGGTCAGTTTTATTATGGAAAGTGTTATATAATCGACTACCGACTGATGATCAGATTATGAAGCTCGGGTTCAGCTTGGCATCTCAGTGTCATTGCTGCACACAGTGTTCAGTCGAAACTACTGAACATATTCTTCATTCAGGGGAGCTAGCTAAGGTTGTTTAGGCGGCTATGCATGGAGTCTTCCAGCTTCGGGGAGGTGGCCGGTCTCTGACTGAGAGGATGAAGAGGTGGTGGCGAGGAGCGAAGCTACATCAAAAGCAAATTGCAGTGGGGGCTATAATATGGGTGTTGTGGAAGAATCGCAATAAATGGCGATATGAAGGATATCGATACTCATCTCCTATGCTTGTGAAGGAGGTACAGAGGCAAATTGTTAAGGCTTCTGTCAAGTGCACTCACTAGATTTTCTATTTTTACTTTGTTTCCACCATTTCTGGTGACTCTTTGTACTATGAGGTGGCACTCTGGTTATGATGAATAAAGCTCTCGTTTTTTGTTAAAAAAAAATATATATATATATATATATATATATATATATATATATATATATATATATATATATATATATAAGTTCCATTATATAACTATATGTATATATATGTTAATTTTGTTGTCAAGACTTTAATTCCCGATCTGGAACCCAATTCCAGGTTCGAGATCGACTCTCTTTCTCATATGTATATGTGTATATGCATATATCTATATATAGCCTATATGTATATATATTTATATGTAGTTTTCTTTGACACATAGGTATGTGTATATATAGTATACTAATGTAGATGCATCCTTATCACTTTATTCTCAGATTTTGTGCTTAACCAACAGCCTTCATTCACACACACCCCCTCACACAAGCATTTTTTTATATCTAATTGTTATATATATATATATGTGTATGTATAAAAAAAATATGTGTATGTATATATATATATATATATATATGTGTGTATGTATATACATATAGCCTTGTGAATTAAGTTTATATATAGGTGATGTAATGTTTGCTTGTGATATGACTATCGGAAGTGTTGGGACAGATTAGGATCGTCATAAGGAGCCTAGTTTGGTCGAATTGGCCGACAAGTTGTCCAAGTTGACAAAAGTCAACTTTGGGTCAAACTTGATCCAAATCGACTCAAACAAACTCCGAATGACTTGAAAACTTGAGTATGACCTAAAAATTAGTAAACGGACCAGTTGACTTAGTGTTGACCAGGTTTGACTAGAGTTGACCAGGTTTGACCAGAGTTGACCAAGATTGACTTTGACCTAGAAGGACTTATAAGCTTGTAGAATTGCATTGTAGCCCTTTTATAATATGTTAGACCATGTTGTGACTTGTGATTACTTTAAATAGGTTTATATCGCTCCAGTTCAATTACACATCCTCATCAGCAGCTCGGATTGTCCGGCGAGTACATCCACTGACTGTTTTATTCTTGCTTGGACATATTTACTTGTTATAGACTAGTTTATTTGTTGTTGTAACGATATTATCACGGATTAGTACTATTTGGATCTCTTCATGTGATGTTATCTCCTTGGATACATCGGGTATATTGTGCTCATGTACTTTATCATGTGCATCATCTACTCATTGTATTCGTACTTAGTCGTGTATACTAATGTGACATTCATGTACACTCATGATCATGTGAGCCTTCATGTATAACCAAGTGTGCATGTGGACTAGCTAACCATGTGACACACTACTTTCATGTGCAATAACATAACCTGGACAGATCCTTGTGTACTGATTGGGGTAGAGGAGTATTTATTTGGTTATGTGATCTATACCCTTTTCATGTGCAACTCCAAACTAGATTTAAGTCATGTATAACCTAAGCCAGTTTACATATCCAAATTGTGCTCTACATCACGTAGTTATTTTAGTTCTCTTATTATATCATATATATCTATTTCCATATACAATGCTCTCTTTTACAGTCTCATTTCTTTATCAGCAGTTGATGTATATTATTCTATATCTTGTTTCATATTTTCTTTCATGTTATGAACTGTGTGAGAGATATGTATTCGTTCATGTCCTGACTGGACCTGTTGAAATATTACAGATGATGAGGATTGCTGTGAAACTTACTATGGAGCAGGCCTAGTTGACACAATGACCTGTACCATCAGCAGGATCCAGTAGTCGCTGAGCACTTGCCATGAGTTAGATTGGACTTATATTATTATCTAGTTATGAGATATTGTGATTGTATTAAGATTTATTATGGTGTGGTTTACACCGGAATTTATATTCATTTTGTGACTCTCTGATGAGATTATCTTTCTTCTATTCTATTTTAGTTATTGTGATTGAGTTGTACCATATATATATTATTCTCTAATTAGTGCATATTCTAGATTATGTTAGATGTTGGACCTAGGACAGCGTTCTACCATCGACACTTTGGCGTAGGCTGGACGTACCCACGTCTCGTGCCCTTACATCGGGTGCGGGTCGTGACATCGTCACAGCCAAGGGCATTCATATTGACCTAGAGAAGACTAAGGCGATCTTGGATATGGCTTCTCCGAAGAATCTTCGCGAGCTCCGAAGCCTGCAAGGGTGCTTGGCATATATCAGAATATTCATAGCAAATCTCTCTGGTAGATGTCAACCTTTCACCAAACTGATGAATAAAGGGGTTTCTTTTGTCTGGATAGAAGAATGCCAGTGCACATTCGACGACATCAAAAAGTACCTCACTAGTCCTCTAGTACTGGTGGTACCAGTCTTGGGGAAACCTTTTCTGCTGTACGTTTGAGCTATGGACCATTCTCTCGATGCTTTGCTAGTCCAGAGGAGCAATGAAGGCCACGAACAGGTAATCTACTACCTCAGCAGGACCATGATTGGGGCCAAGCATCGATATAATCCTGTAGAGAGGAGTGCCTTGCCCTGCTCTTTGCCGTCCAGAAGATGCTTCATTATGTGGCCGGACAAATGATCTACGTCATCTCTCGAGTAAACCCCCTCAGGGTCCTCATGACTGAGACAGGGGAGATACTTTTGACTCCTTATGATATGGTGTTCGTCCCACAAAAGGCAGTCAAGGACTAAGCTTTGGCCAATTTCTTAGCAGTACACCCCTTGCCAGAGACATCAAAGCTCTATGATGACATCTCTAATGAAGTCCTAAATTCTAATGCCATATCAGATAACTCAGTTTGGCGCATGTTCTTTGACGGTGCTTCAAGAATAGGGCCCAAAGGCGAGATCATTGTAGGAGTCAGAGTAGTTCTCATCACTCTCGACGGCTTGGTCATCCACTGCGCATATTCTCTCATGGAGTCATGTGCCAACAATGTCTCTGAGTATAATGCTCTCATCATCGTACTCCAGCTCGCTAAACAGCTGGTGGTTGACTGCATCGAGGCCTATGACGACTCGAAACTAATTATCAACCAGGTTCGAGGATAATATGAAGTTCGGCATAAAGATATGGTTCCATACCACCAGGCAGCAATCGATATCATCTCCACCTTTACAGGGTTCTTTATAGAACATGTACCTCAATTGTAGAACTTGTAGGCCGACGTGCTAACTGGCCTCGCTGCTTCTCTAGCAGCTCCTATTGGAACCCAATATACCGTCACGATATTGGGCCGAGAGCTGGTTTGCCCGAAGAACAATCTATATATGTGTCTGAGTTACTCAGTACAAATAGACGCTAATGTTGACGTTCGGGACTAGCGATTCCCGTTCATAGACTATGCAGTCTACAGAATTTTACCTGAAGACCTGAAGGAAGTTACTTCTGTCAAGAGACGCTTTCTCTAGTTCTTCTACGACACATCTACCAAGATGTTGTATCATCGTTCGTATGACGGGCTTATCCTGCGATATTTATCCAAGACAGAAGCACAAGAAGTGTAACCCCTCTTCCCAAAATTTTAGAAATATTTTTATTTATTTATTTGAATTAATGGCCATTTTTGGAATCTTATAAATATTTAATAAGATGGTTATTACGATAGAATATTTTAGGTATGGTTGAGATTTGGAGTGCAAGATGACTAGAAATCATGGCACGGATAGTGCAGTGGTGTGCCTTGATTAGTATTTTAGCCTTGATAGGGAAGGTCGAGCCATACCGATGTCCTGACTAGCAAGACCATACTAAATTGTGACGTGGAACCTCTAAATAATTTAATTATTTATTATTAGACTATTGACTTTTAAGAGACTCGCCTATACTATTCTGGCCAGGGCTTGACCCAAGCCAAGTCCAAACTCATGTAGACATGTGGTATGCCCAAAAGCGACCATGTAGATGCACATGGTATATATATATATATATATATATATATATATATATATATATATATATATATATATGTTGGCCCATTGGTCATATGGTCAACCTGATTTTAATAACAGATCAAACTCTGTCTGGATATACAAAGCTAGTTGGGACATCTCGGTTACTTGGACATAAGCAAGATTGGCTATCCACTCCGTTCAAGACTGAAGATCTGTTTGCCTACTCGAGTCTGTATTTCCTATGCAATGTAATTTTTTATTTTATTTGAGTCTAGAAATTTGTTGTACACTGAGTCGTACTGGCAAATAGGCTATCCCCAAAATAGTTCAAAATATTTTTTTAAAATGACCTATCAAAATGTTTACAAAAAGGTTTTCAAAAATCACCAAAACCCATTTTTTAAAACCCTAACCTAGCCCTGACAGAACTCGACCAGAGTTCGGCCAGAGTTCGGCCAGATTTCGGTTAGTGGCCGTTGTGATTTTGAAACTCTGGAACTTGGTCCTCCTGCAGTTGCAGATTTGACCGAGATTTGCTCAAAGAGTTCTGCCCGAATTCTGCCCGAATTCTGACAGAAGTCTGCCTTCGGAACTCCTATAAATAGAGAAGAATTTCGATCATTTCAACTCACTCATTCACTTTCAATCTTCTCTCTATCTAAAGCTTTCAGTCTTCCAAAGAGTTTTTTCTAGAGCTTACAATTTCAGATCCCAAGCCAGTTACAATCCTCTAGTCAATTTGCCAGTGCGCTACGGTCTAGAAGTTTCTGAGAGATTGTAATCAGAAGACTTGATTGAAGAATACCTCTTCACATTTGAAGTTGGACGAGTTCTTCGTATCAAAGCTCGCGTTGTAGAAGTTGCAAGGACTGCGTAAGAAAACTTGCAGTTTTTCCAATAGTGGATTCAACTGGTAGCAAGAGTTCTACCGACTGGATTAGTCCTCAACAGAGGTATACCAGTATACATCGCTGTCTTTGCGTTTGCTCTTTTAACTCTGCCTTTACATTATTTCAGTTGTGATTAATATTCTGTGATTGTGCTGCTAACATTTTTATTTAGCATTATTCCACTGCCAACTCTATTCACCCCTCCTCTAGAGTATTACGCTTTACTATTTCGTTCCTACAATTGGTATCAGAGCGGGTGTTACAGGTAAAGCAAAGGTAACAGTGCAATTATTTAATTAACTGTTATATAGATCACAGCACAACACATGGCAACTGTGAAATTCACAAGTGAAGGCCAGGCCACAAACAGACCCCCACTGTTTGATGGTACAAATTATACATATTGGAAAACATGGATGAGTTTCTTCTTGAAATCTCTTGATTTTGATTTATGGTCCATTGTTCTTGATGGCTATCAAAAGCCACCTCGTATAAATGTTGATAGAGTTTTAGTTGAAAAACCTCATAGCAGATATACAGAGGAAGAAAAGAAAAGGGCCAGTCTTGACGCACGTGCCATTAATACTCTCTTTTGTGCTTTAGACAGAACTGAATTTAAAAGGGTGTCTATCTGCACAACGGCCAATGAAGTATGGAAGCTACTCGAAGTCACACATGAAGGCACGACTCAAGTCAAGGAATCTAAAGTCAGCAGACTTACTCAAGAGTACGAGGCGTTCAAAATGAAGCCCAACGAAACAGTCACACAAATGTTCGAGAGATTCTTGGATATTGTAAATCCTTTGTCCTCCTTAGGCAAAGATTACAGTAACCATGAAAAGATTCGCAAACTCCTGCGAGCTCTCACCAAGAACTGGATTCCAAAGGCTACTGCAATCATTGAAGGGAACGAACTCACAACTATGTCCCTCGAAGTACTCATGGGTAAACTACTCACTCATGAACTGGAGCTACAAGATTTTGAAGAGCCTGCACCAAAGGAGAAGACTATCGCCCTCAAGGCTCAGCACAGAAAAGCTGCTGAAGATGACTCAGACAGCAGTGGATCTGACACTGAAGATCAAGCTCTCCTAGCAAGGAAGTTCAAAAGATTCATGAGACATGAGAAGAGAGTCAAAGAGAACAACAGCAACAACTGGTACCAAGAAGATGATGTCTGTTATGGCTGCAAGAAGAAGGGACACATGAAGAAGGATTGTCCCACAAACTCATCATCGAGCAAGAAGAACAACAGGTATGATAAAGGGAACCTGAAAAGATCAACTTCTCAGAAATATGCCAACACCAGCATATGGCATGAAAGTGAAGCCAGCGACTCAAAAGACGAACACTCAGAGGACGCTGCAAATGTATGCTTCATGGCAACCGATCAGGTACCTACTGAACCTGTAGAAACTTATGATGACTTCACCTTTGAGCAATTAGGAGATGCCTTCAGTGACCTGATGACTGATTACAGAAAATTGCGTAGTAAGTATCAGACCTCTAAGAAGGTACTCAAAGAGTACAAAGGTGAAATAGGTAGACTTACCGACCTACTAGCTGAGGTTAGAAATAATGTTAGTGAGTCTGGTGAGCTTTCTTCAATAAAGCTCTTATTACACAAGACTACCAAGTCATCTGAAGAGAAAGACAAAATTATTGACCAACTCAAAGAAGAACTTTCTATAGAGAAGAAAAGTCTTCAATGTGCACAAATCAGAATGGAATCACTTACTTCTGATTATACTAAGTTGTATGACACTTCCAAAAGATTGGAAATTAGGCTAGGAAAACAGCCTGAGCTTGCTGCTTCCTACCCTAACACGTGTCAGTTACCGAGAAATCGGAACATTCCCAAGCCAAATACTGTCAGACCTAACCCTATCAAACCTTTACCCCAAAAGGTCAAGCCCAAACAAGATTATAGGTATGCTTTCTTCTATACTAGAAAACCCAAACATACCAACCATGCACACCACTCAGCTTTCAACACTCGACATGCACAATGTCATTATTGTGGCCTCATTGGTCATATATCATCTGCATGTAGAATAAGAAAGCTTGTAGATCTAAATATTTATACTTGGATACCTAAGGCTAACAATTCAGGACCCTACAAGAAATGGGTACCAAAGGTTTCATCTGCAAACTGTTTTGTAGGTGGAACACCCTTCACATGCTAGAAGCAAATGGATCCTCGACAGCGGTTGCTCACGGCATATGACCGGTGATGCTACCCTATTTGCAACACTGTCGAAGAAAAAGAAGGAAGGCTATGTCTCCTTCGGTAATAATTTGAAAAGGTATATTATTGGTATCGGTGATGTTGGTAAGTCTCCCTATCCTGTAATTAAGGATGTCTGTCTGGTTACCGAGTTGAAACATAACCTACTCAGCATAAGTCATCTAGCTGATCATGGTTATGGTATCAACTTTGGCAAAGACAAATGTACTATAGTTGATAGCTCAACTGGTAGTACTATCTTTGAAGGTATCAGGGAAGACAATATATATGTTTTCTATTTGTTAGAAGAAACTAACATTTCAGGTAGATGCTTAATGGCCAAGAGTGATGAGAGTCATCTGTGGCATATGAGACTCGGTCACGCTAATATGGATACAATATCAAGATTATCCATAAAGAAGCTAGTACGCGGTTTACCGGACATTACATTCAAGAAGGATTCGGTATGCAGTCAATGTGAAAGGAACAAAGCTACCAGATCCACTTTGAAGTCAGTAAACGCAGTATGTACTACTATACCTCTACAATTGCTTCACATAGACTTATTTGGTCCTAGCAGAGTTGCTAGCCTCGGAGGTAAACTTTATGCTTTCGTAATTGTAGATGATTTCTCTAGATACACGTGGGTATATTTCTTGACACGCAAGAATGATGCATTATCTGAATTTGTCACCTTTTGTAAGAAAGTTCAGAATGAAAAAGGTTACATGATCACTCGTATTAGAAGTGATCATGGTGGCGAATTCGAGAATGCTGATTTTGAGCATTTTTGTGACACACACGGTTTTATAAATGAGTTCTCCTGCCCTAGGACTCCAGAACAAAATAGGGTTGTGGAACGTAAGAACAGAACTCTAACCGAAATAGCCAGAGTGATGTTAAACCAGTTTAGTCTACCCAAATATTTCTGGGCTGAAGCTGTCAACACAGCTTGCTTTGTTCTCAATAGAGTTCTAATTCGACCCAAATCGAAGAAGACTCCATTTGAGTTATGGTTTGATAGAATTCCTTCAGTTTCATACTTTAGAATTTTTGGTTGTAAATGTTTTATTCTTAACACAAAAGACAATTTGGGAAAATTTGATGAAAAGGCCGATGAAGGTATATTTTTAGGTTATGCGGCCAAGAGCAAAGGATACAGAGTCTTCAACAAACGTACCATGATTATCGAAGAGTCAATCAATGTCACCTTTGATGAATTAAATCAAATGACGATTGATGACAATGACGAAGATACATCTGTACCAAGCTCAACTCCAGCTGATTCTCAACCAAGCTCTGCACTAGCTGAACCTCCTAGAGAAGATCCAGGAACCAGCTACCTTCAGAATGAAGCAAAAAGGTTGAAATTTACAGCAAATCATCCAAAGGATTTGGTAATTGGTGATATTACCAAGAAAGTAAGTACTCGTACATCCTGTAGAGATATTATTTCTAGTGTTGCATTTATTTCACAGCTAGAACCCAAAACTATTGATGAAGCATGTAGTAATAGTTTTTGGATAGATGCTATGCAAGAGAAATTAAACTAATTTGAACGGAATCAAGTTTGGGAACTTGTTCCCAGGCCTGTTGATCATCCGGTCATTGGCACCCGTCGGGTATTCCGAAACAAACTGAATGAGAATGGTTTAGTGACTCGTAATAAGGCTCGACTCGTAGCTCAAGGATACAATCAAGAAGAGGGTATCGACTACGATGAGACTTATACCCCAGTTGCGAGATTAGAATCCATTCGCATGTTATGTGCATTTGCATGTTTTCATGATTTCAAACTTTTTCAAATGGATGTCAAGAGTGCTTTTCTAAATGGTTTTATAAAGAAGAAGTTTTTGTAGCACAACCTCCGGGTTTCACGGATTTCAAAAATCCTGACCATGTTTTCAAGTTGAAGAAAGCTCTATACGGTTTGAAACAAGCCCCTCGTGCTTGGTATGATCGTCTAAGCTCTTTTCTACTTGGCAACGGTTTTTCAAAAGGAAAGGTTGACAATACACTTTTTATTAAATCTTTTAATGGCAAGCTGCTTTTAATTCAAATCTATATTGATGATATCATATTTGGATCCACTGATGAATCTCTTTGTCAAGAATTTTTTAAGTGTATGCAGAATGAGTTTGAAATGAGCATGATGGGAGAACTGAAATTCTTTCTCGGATTGCAAATCAAACAAACCGATAATGGGACATTCATAAATCAAGCCAAGTACACAAAAGACTTGCTAAAGAAGTTCGATCTGGACAATGTCAAACCTATTGGCACTCCGATGGCAACTTCAACAAAGCTTGATTCAGATGAACAAGGCAAGCCAGTCGACACACGTAAGTACCGAGGTATGATTGGTAGTTTACTTTATTTAACTGCTAGTCGTCCAGATATAATGTTTAGTATTTTCCTGTGTGCACGTTTTCAAGTTAACCCAAAGGAATCACATCTGTCCACAGTTAAGCGTATCTTCCGATACCTTAAAGGTACTTCTTCTGTTGGCTTGTGGTATCCTAAAACTAAGTCCTTTTACTTTATTGGTTAATCGGATGCAGATTTTGCTGGATGCAAAGTTGATAGAAAAAGTACAAGTGGCACATGTCATTTCTTAGGCAAAGCTTTAGTCTCTTGGTTTAGTAAAAAGCAAAATTCTGTAGCCCTATCAACAACAGAGGCTGAGTACATCGCCGCAGGACGTTGTTGTGCTCAGATTTTGTGGATGAAACAAACCCTAGAAGACTATGATTTATTTTACACAGATTTTCCCATTTTCTGTGATAACACGAGCACTATTAATTTGACTAAGAATCCAGTATGTCACTCTCGTACTAAACATATCGAGATTAGACATCATTTTCTTAGAGATCATCATCAAAATGGAGATATAAACCTTGTGTACATAGATACTGAAAATCAATTAGCTGACATCTTCACTAAACCTCTAGCGGAAGATCGTTTCAATTATTTACGTCGAGAATTAGGAATTTTGGACGTCAATAATATTAATTGATTTTGTTTTATGATTATATCTTAAATATGCAAAAACTGTGTTAGAGACAAGCCAATAAAGAGTCTGTCTGTCACCACAACTACGGTTGAAGCGAAGCGGTATTTAAGAGTTCCCCGGTGAACCTCCGTCAGCTGGGACAGTACTCCTACAGCTAATCTGAGACAGTCACTGTGTAAAGACATTTAATTCATAAAATATTATTAATTATGTTATTTGAAGGCTAAAATAACTAATCTTTGAATTAAATATTTGAAATGAGACAATGAAAAAGAAGTGGCTTAAATCAACTTTGAAGAACCCTAGGCGAATTCGGCCAGAGCTCTGACCGAATTCAGCCCGAGTTTGGTTGAGGGTATCTGTGTATATATCCAGAACCCGAGAGCTTCTTCTCTTTCATTGCTTCCAAACCAATTCAAAAAGCAGCAGCAGCAGCCGTCCCGAGTCTTCAAACCCTAGCTTTTCACCAATCCTTTCCTTCCAATCTACTTGGTGAAATCTCTCCAAAATTTGGAATCGTGCGGAGATCGACATTCTCTACAACATATCATATTTTCGTGAGGTATAACTCCCTCTCTCTCCACCTTTCAATTTGTGCTTTTTATTCCAATGGCACCAAGATTTAATCCATCTAAGAGGAAGAAGACCACTCCTAGTGAGGAAGGGTCGTCTTCGAATCCTCATACGGATTTACTGTTTTCGCCGATCCAAACGAGCGACGGCGCTTTCGATGGGTTCTTCTTTCAAACCCTCGATCAAGCCCTATAATGGTACGGTGACTTTTCCACCCGATCCATATGCGGCGGCGCTCCGATCAAATGGACGGTATTTCCCGATCATCGTCACTTCTTTGAGGCATTAGGGATACACCTATTTGTTAAACTGTGCTTCCCGATAGCTACTAATGCCATTCGTTTATTCTATTGTAATCTCGTAGTTAACACTTTTGTTGTGAGCACACGTATTGGAGGCATCTACATCGAGTTCGATGATGCCCTCCTAGCGGAGATTCTTGGTATTCCCAATGAAGGTGAACCGCTAGTAGATATCACGGAATTCGAGTTTCCCGAAGGCACGACACTTACTAGTTTCAAAGCGGAACTCTGTGCTCCTGACAGAGTACTCTCTGGAAAGTTCAAGGCTAACAACCTGAACTTGTTCAACTACGAATTGTACCGCATCATCTGCTCTACTATCCTTCCCAAATCCACTTCCAAAGATAATGTGACCTCACTTGAGCTGTCCGCTATGTACCATATTCTTAAGGGGATTCCTTTTTCTACCCCTAAGACTATCATTCAGATGATGGGACGATATCGTGCTAGAGATCGAAATCTCTCTTACGCGATGATTCTCCCTCGTATCTTTCAGCGATTTGAGATCGATCTATCGACTTGTACTCAGGACTCTGAGCCCAAGTTTCTTCAGCTATCTCGTCGCAGCCGGACTGCTTCAGCTTCACCTACTGCTCCTCCTACTGCACCTCCTCCACCACCTCACAGTATGCCATGACATTTGAGGGCATACATCAGCACTTATCTTCTTTGCACGTCTCGTTGACGGACATGGCTCGCGAGCGTGAGTTCCGCGATGTCATCCGTTACCAGGCGATGGCAAACTCCTTGGCTGATCTGCGTTTTGCCCAGACTGGTCATTCTGCCGGCTCTATCCCTCGAGATCTAGCTTTTTCGGGTTACCGCTGTGAGGATGAGGCTGTCCATGCCTACTTCCAGCCAGGTAACGCCTATGATTGGTATCGTGCACCTCGTGACTACGTTGGTGAGTTCTATGTTGGCGCCCCTACTCATCCTTCTGGCGCTGGTACTTCTGGTGCTGGTCCTTCCGATCATGCTGGCCGAGCTACTGATGATGATATTGACGAGGAGATGTGATTTAATTTTTTTTAGTGACATTCTATTGTATACTTGGAAATGCTCCAACATTCCAAGTTTTTATCAGTTTTTCTTTTTATCAGTACTTTTGATTTTTATTAGCACTTTG
Source organism: Iris pallida (assembly GCA_029216955.1). NCBI lineage: Eukaryota > Viridiplantae > Streptophyta > Magnoliopsida > Asparagales > Iridaceae > Iris > Iris pallida. Next base: position 43,391 of record JANAVB010045025.1, read on the forward strand.
TTTCAGTACTTTTTCATGGACATGCTTATGGTGTTTCATTTATAACATTCCAGTTTATTTCAGTACTTTGTTTTAGCACTATCTCTTTATACTGCTTCTTCATTACAAACTGCCTGAGATTTCTTTTATGTTTTTGAAACAATAGCATGCCTGTGATAATATTCTTTAGAGACAATAGCATGCATGTGTTAATAATTTGTAGATACTTTACATGCCTATGATGATGTATATCTACTCTTTATGTTTTATTTGTTTATGTTTTCTCACTTTTTGTTCCTTATGCATTAATTGCGGGGGAGCCTTCTGCATTAAATGTGGGGGAGCCTTCTCTTGTGCAATTATTTTGCTAAGTGACAAAAGGGGAGAAAATTAATGATCTAACATTTTTTTTTGAGTTTAAATACAGGACTTGAACAATTTCACGTTTTGATTCTTTTTGAACAAGCTTAATGTTATATCATTCATAGTTTGTCAATTATCAAAATGGGGGAGATTGTTGGCCCATTGGTTATATGGTCAACCTGATTTTAGTAACTGATCAAACTCTGTCTGGATATACAAAGCTAGTTGGGACATCTCGGTTACTTGGACATAAGCAAGATTGGCTATCCACTCCGTTCAAGACTGAAGATCTGTTTGCCTACTCGAGTCTGTATTTCCTATGCAATATAATTTTTTATTTTATTTAAGTCTAGGAATTTGTTGTACACCGAGTCGTACTGGCAAATAAGCTATCCCCAAAATAGTTCAAAATATTTTTTTTAAATTACCTATCAAAATGTTTACAAACAGGTTTTCAAAAAGGTTTTCAAAAATCACCAAAACCCATTTTTTAAAACCCTAACCTAGCCCTGACAGAACTCGGCCAGAGTTCGGCCAGAGTTCGGTTAGTGGCCATTGTGATTTTGAAACTCTGGAACTTGGTCCTCCTGCAGTTGCGGATTTGACCGAGATTTGCTCAAAGAGTTCTGCCCGAATTCTGCCCGAATTCTGACAGAAGTCTGCCTTTGGAACTCTAATAAATAGAGAAGGATTTCGATCATTTCAACTCACTCATTCATTTTCAATCTTCTCTCTATCTAAAGCTTTCAGTCTTCCAAAGAGTTTTTTCTAGAGCTTACAATTTCAGATCCCAAGCCAGTTACAATCCTCTAGTCAATTTGCCAGTGCGCTACGGTCTAGAAGTTTCTGAGAGATTGTAATCAGAAGGCTTGATTGAAGAATACCTCTTCACATTTGAAGTTGGACGAGTTCTTCGTATCAAAGCTCGCGTTGTAGAAGTTGCAAGGACTTCGTAAGAAAACTTACGGTTTTTCCAATAGTGGATTCAACTGGTAGCAAGAGTTCTACCGACTGGATTAGTCCTCAACAGAGGGATACTAGTATACATCGTTGTCTTTGCGTTTGCTCTCTTAACTCTGCCTTTACATTATTTCAGTTGTGATTAATATTCTGTGATTGTGCTGCTAACATTTTTATTTAGCATTATTCCACTGCCAACTCTATTCACCCCCCCTCTAAAGTATTACGCTTTACTATTTCGTTCCTACAATATATATATATATATATATATATATATATATATATATATATATATATATATATATATATATATATATATATATAATATTGGTATTTATTTTATGGTCAAGTAAATAGTCATATAAATAATTATATATAATATATACGTTATTAACATTAAATGGATAATTTACTTTATATAATAAATAATGTCCTTGTAGTTCCTTTTAGGAATTTGGAATCAGTAGGTTAAATACGATTTTGCATGTATTTGGTTATATATATATATATATATATATATATATATATATATATATATATATATAAATATATATATATATATATATATATATATATATATATTTTTATATATATATATATATATATATATATATATATTAAAGTTTAGTTATTTATATTACATAAGATTTACTATATAGTTCTTGCAAATTATATATATATATATATATATATATATATATATATTAAGAAAAGAGAATTTTATTGATGTATCAGACACAAAATGCCGAAGCCTATACAATAAGAGGGCGAAGCGCCGACAAAAGAAAAGAAACGGCCAAGCATGCCGACAAAAGAAAGACAAGAAAATGGAAACTAAATAAGGGTTTCCCAGAACTGGGCATGGAGTGCGTGCAGCGCCTCCGGATCTGTCTGATGATTTCCCTGTACAGTTGGGGAGGTGTAAGGTGACGGCCCTCGTAGCGGAACTTGTTCCTGTTTTTCTACAGGACACAAATTTTGGCGGCAACGACGATCTGGTGTCCGTGGGAAACGCCCCAGCTGGACAGGAGATCTTTGAAACCCCTGAGGAGGAGGACCTTCCTAAACTTCTAAACTTGATGCTGAGAGTCGCCCAAATATTAGTGGCCAGATCATCGAAGGTGAGGATGTGTTCTGCTGTTTCGGTTTGGGGAGAAATGCAGCAATGGCAGCTCGAAGCTAGGCTGTAGCCAAACGAGGTGATGGCATCGTCGGTGGGAAGCTTCCGGAAGTGGGTTCGCCAGATAAGGATCGACCATTTGATGGGGATGCATGCATGCCAGAACGGCACGATGAGGGGTGATGGGGTCCCGATGTCGCGGACGACAGACCTGGCGGAGAGCAGAGAGAACTGGCCGTCCGGGCAAGGGGACCATCTTGTGATATCCGGAGTGTCGGAGAGGCGGAGATTAGCAGTGGCGAGATGGACGGCCGCCGCCGGCCCGAGCCAGTTAGTGACTCGATCCTAGATCCATCCGGACGAAGGATCCCAACGTTCGCGGATTTGGCCTTCCCTCGGAGGAGCCTCAGGGTGGTGCCAGAGGTTACCACCCAGCCAACGATCATGGCTCATCGATGAGTAGCCGTTACCCAGCTGGACATGGATAAGGGGGTCTGATAGCTGACAGCCATGGGTAATGCGTCTCCAAGATGCCGAAGAACGATTGTTGACTAAGGCCGTCCCAGGATGGAAATATTTGAAGTATCTCGCTTTCATGAAGCGAGTCCAAATTGAATTGTCTGTGCGCAGCTTCCACCATAACTTCATGGAGCAAGCATTGACGATGTGCCCCAATCTGTAGAAGCCCAGACCGCCCTCGTAGGTGGGTTTCTCCATAGTGGACTAGCTGGCCCAGTGGTGCTTGTCTTTGCCTTTGTTGTGACCTCAGAAGAAGCTGGCGAAGAGGGATTCAAGCGAAACGAGAACCTTTTTGGGAGGGTTGCAGACCGCCAGGGTATAGATGGGAACAGATGATTGGATGTACTTGATCAGAATCAGTTTGCCTCCGGACGAGAGGGTAGCATTGTGCCAACCCTGGATCATTTTCCTAATGGCGCTGACCATGTACTCGAAGATGCCCGAGTTGGCCTTGCCATAGACCAGAGGACACCCTAAGTAGGTGAAAGGTGGGTACGCTGTGGCAAAGGAAGTCAAGTTGGAGTGCGTCGCAGAGTGGGTCATGTCTGTTTTGTGATGGGTGTAAATCACGCTCTTGTTGTTGTTGATTCTTTGACCGGAACATCTGGTGTACCTGTTCAGCGTTTGAAGAACCACCTCAATGAAACCGATGTCGCCGGAGGAAATGATACAGACATCATCAGCGTAAGCAAGGTAGGTGATGATGGGGCAGCCAGTGGTGGTGTGAATGTGGTGGAACTGCTGGATGTTGGACACGCTCTTAAGATTTCTGCTGAGGGCCTCCGCAGTGATGATGAATATGGTTGCAGAAAGAGGATCCCTCTGGCGAACGCCACGGCTGGCCTTGAAGAAGCCGTCGGCCTGGCCATTGATAACGGTAGAGAACCAGGAGTTGTTGATGGACCTGAAGATGATGTCTATCTATGGTTCTGAGAAGCAAAAAGCCCTGAAAAACCAGATCATGAATTGCCAGTCGAGGCGGTCGTAGGCTTTCTCCATGTCTAGCTTAATAGCGATGTTTCCCCCTCTAGCCGAGAATTTCATGCAAGTGACCATCTCTTGAGCGAGCAGGATGTTGTCCATGATGTTACGCCCTTTCACAAAACCACTCTGCTCCTCGGAGATAATTTTTGCCAGGAGATTCGACATCCGGTTAGCGAAAAATTTCGCGATGATTTAGTTGGCGAAGTTGCAAAGACTTATGGGACGGAAATCATTGAAAGTTTCAGGGTTGTCTTTTTTAGGGATTAGAATAAGATTCGCCCTGGAATGCGATTTAGGGTATCTGGCTCCTTGAAAGAAGGCAACCGATGCCTCCAAAAAATTCGGGCCGATGATGTCCCAGTGCTGTCTGAAGAATACCCCGCTAAAGCCGTCGGGACTGGGAGTGCTGTGCTCGCCAAGGTCCCAAACCGCGGTCTGCACCTCGGCGGCGGATGGGAGGGAAAGGAGCAGCTCGTTATCGTGATCGGTGATGATGTTGGGGATCTCCGCCAGCACTCCCTCGTCCAGGACGACCTCTTCTTTCATAAAGAGGTTGGAGAAGAAGCTGGCCGCGGCCTCTTGAATCTTAAGCTGGTCCGTCAGCTGGTTGTCATTGTCGTCGGAGATACGATGAAGGTTGAGCTGTTGTCTGCGGCCTTTAACACAGGCGTATAAGTAGCTGGAGTTGCGATACCCATCATTGTCCCATTTCAGTCTAGCTTTTTGTTTCCAGAATTCCGTTTCAACTTTAAGCCTGGACTTGAGGATAGCTCTGGCGAAGTTGAGCGCGGTCCACGCTTTGGGGGATCTGTTAGCAGCGTAAGAGATCTCGGTGTGGGTCAAATCATCCTTCGCATTTTTGATCTCCTGAAAGATGTTTCCGAAAGCTGTCTTACTCCATCTAGAGAGGACCTTGCTCGTGGCACGCAGTCTGGGCGCAACCCTATACAACGGATCGGCGTTGTTCACTGAGAACCAAGCCGAGGCCACCTCGGCTTTGAAACCAGGATGGTGTCTCCACAAATCTAAGAATTGGAAAGGTTTCTTGATGCGGTGAGAGCTGCTGCTGATCTCGATAAGAAGGGGTGAGTGATCTGATTCTGTGGTGTTGAGGTAGGTGAGGCTAGAGTTGAGCCCCATGTCAGCCCAGTGGCTGTTGATGATAGCGCAGTTGAGGCGACAGTATTGACGCCGGGAGCCTTCCTGCATGTTGCACCAGGTGAAAGCGTTGCCAGAGAACGGAAGGTGAGCGAGGTGTGCGTTGAAGGTGAAATTGTTGAAGTCCTCCATGGCCGAATGCTTAGCCGGACGCCCACCGGACTTCTCGGTACTGCAAGAGTTGGTGTTGAAGTCTCCTAAACACAACCACGGATGGTTCTAGAGGGGGCGGTGGGTGTCTAGCAGGTCTTCCCAGTGGAGTTTTCGCTCTTGGAAGTCACAGCTGCCGTGGACGGCGGAGATTAAGATTCTGTTCCAAAGTTGGGGGTGTTCCACCCAGAAAGAGAGGGCTTGGCTGGAGTCCTGAACCATGCCTGAGATAATGCCCGTACTGGCGAGAATCCAGATGTCGTGACTGGCAGCCAGAGCGGTCGCGAAACCAAGATGTAGTTGGATGCTCGTGATTCTTTTCTTGGGGATTTTGGGTTCGATGATCACCAGGATATCGATTTTGTGAATTTTCTTAAGGCTGAGGATTCTATTCAAGGTCGGTTTGTTTGCTATGCCTCTCACGTTCACTACCAAAATTTATCGATTTAGCGACAGCCCTATCCGTCGTCAATCCGACGGTAATTACAATTAGCGACCGATCACTAACGGATTTTGGCCAAAAAAATCTGTCGACAATCAGCTCGTCGCTAATAACGGTCCGTCGCTACGTAGTCGTGAAGCGACAGAATTGCGACGGCTTTTCGACTTCACAATACGAAGCTTTAGCGACGCGTTTCCGACGGACTCTCGTCCATTTCAAGTTTTAAGTACTGAACTGTGTAGACAATAGTGACGTAAAATTCCGTCGGTAACCCGTCGTAATAGCGTATCACAGCGTATCGTTCCGTCGCTAAGCCGTCGACGCCTTCGATAACAAAGGATGGATTAGCGACAATTTTCTGATGGATAATTCGTCGATCAGCTTCTGGAAATTCATGTCATATCCAGCAACATGGCGACGGATAAATCGTCGCTATTCCATCGATATATATTGACGGAATACGGACGGATTAACCGTCGATCTTGTTCTGGAAATTCTTGGTATTTCCAGAACAAGGGCGACGGATAGGTCGTCGCTATTCCGTCGAACAATATACAATACCGACGGATAATCCGTCGACCATCCGTCGCTACCTGGAAACATTTTCAAATCTCCAGTTAGCGACGGAATAGCCATCGAAAAGTAGTCGAAAACTGGTAGTAACTGTCGCAAAACGGGCACAAGTCCGTCGCTAACTGAGAATATTTTGAAAAAAAATTACAGCGCTTTCCCTTTTCGCAAAAATTTGCATAAACCAAACCAATATATAATGCACACCAATTATCCAACAATCACATAGACCAAATATATTATGCACACCAATTATCCAAGAATCACATAGACCAAATATGCACATACGAATTTAATGCACACCAATTATCCAAGAATCATATAGACCAAACCAAATTAATATAAAATAGACATCAATTATCCGGAAGAGTAACCTAATATCCATCGTTATAATCCGATCATAGCACAAATATTTCAAAACACATAGGAAAGAGTTGGCTAGTTACAGTAACCTAATATCCATCGTTATAATCCGATCATAGCACAAATATTCCAAAATTTTCACAAATATTCCAAAACACATAGGAAAATCGACTTTGGCCTCAACAAAGACCACAAGTCAGACGATGAATCCTCACAGCCAGGGATGTTAGTTGCGTTGAGGCATGTACCATTCTATCAGCCACTTTGCATACGAAGGCTCAATCTGGTTGAGGTCTTCTGTAGGGACAGGAGAGTCGGTCCCGATGCTACTACTCTCTGATGGTAGCTCCTCCTTAGCTTCAAGCTTGGGAGCAATCTCTTCCCTGATGGTCATCGGTTCTTCCTTGACCTTGACCTTTGGTAACACCTTCTCCTTAACAGTCACCGACTCTTGTTTGACGACGGAGACTTCCTCCGTGTCGACCTCCAAGGGTTTCTTGCCTCGACCCCTTCCTCGACTAGCAGCACCACCTCGACGAGTCCTAGGAGCCATCTTTCTGACAACAAAAATTTTCATATAGGGTAAAGAAATTTACTCAAGTTATAAAAGTTATGACGTTGGTTTTTTGCGTTCATCATTATTAGAGGGAGCAGCACTAGAAAAGTTGTGACGTTGGTAGCATGAGAGAGTAAAAATCTGTATCACAAGACTAACAGAATTACTATGTAATCATGTACTCACCAATAACCGGATGTAACTGGAGTCGTTGGGCCTATCGTGCAGTAATTTATGGATCCGCTGGTATAGGCCAGATGTACTTAGTATCTAGTGTATCAGATTAGTATTGGTCTATCGGTTTGGTATAGGACGTATCATATTGGTATTGGCCTTAACAAATTGGTATCGTCCTATATCCGATATGTACATGTATCGGCCGAATAGCTAGGATTCATATTGGCCTTATCGATTTGGTATCGGTCATATTCGATAGGTATCGGCCGTGTTGGATTAGTATAGACTATTTCGGATTAGTATCGTGGAAGGTTTAGTAACAACTGTACTTGGATTTCTCTCTTCTCGAGCTAGAATACCATTGCAAGAGAATCACCAGATCGTGATTGGCCAGTTACAGTAATATACATACTTCCTTTTTAATCAGGAAAAGCGAGATTGAAAAGGAAGTATGTATGTTCTGTAACTGGCCATCTACGCTCTTGTGACTCTCTTGCAATGGTAATCTAGCTCTAGAAGAGAGAAATCCAAGTACAGTTGTTACTAAACCTTCCACGATACTAATTCGAAATGGTATATAATAATCCAACACGGGCGATACCTATCGGATATGACAGATACCAAATCGATAAGGCCAATATGAATCCTAGCTATACGGCCGATACATATCGGATAGGACGATACCAATTCGCTAAGACCAATACCAACCGATACGGCCCATACCAAAATGATAGATCGATACTAATCCGATACGGTCAATACTTATAAGTACCTACGGTCCAGGAGGTTGATCTGCTAGTACATCCATGTACGATCAACGAAGTAATGATCCATTTCAATTTGGATGTGAAAATCTGTATCGTAAGACAAACTAAAATAATCAGTTCTATTTCACATGCTTAATTGCCAAGTATGGGAACGAATGGCTCAGAACACAACCCAAAATTCATTCTAGCATACATTAGTGTGAATCATCTACGTTCTGTACATATAGTATAGTATATGTTCTTATCGTATCTAGTATCTGAAGGATGTAACAGAATCAAGATGAACTCACATAATGTTTACAGTCTTGGTCTCAACTGTCTTCGATTCTATGATCCCATATCTTAGGTTAAATAAATCACTAACCTCATCATCGTGACTCTTGGTGTAGCACTCAAATGTAGGGCACCTGTAAATTCGTCGAGGTTTTAAATCATCGACATTGAGTTTTAAACCCTCACGTAGCCTTTCTGCTTCACTTCTAGGCTCGAGCAGCATCTTCTTGCAAGCTTCGGTCTCCAGATACTTAGTGTCAAGATTCTGGATGCTTTCATAGAGCATGTCAACGCATCCTAGCGTCAATTTTCTACCGAGGAAATTGACGCTAGGATGCGTTGACATGCTCTACGAAAGCGTCCAGAATCTTGACACTAAGTATCTGGAGATCGAAACTTGCAAGAAGATGCTGCTCGACCCTAGAAGTGAAGCAGAAAGGCTACGTGAGGGTTTAAAACTCAATGTCGATGATTTAAAACTCGGCAAATTTACAGGTGCCCCACATTTGAGTGCTACACCAAGACTCACCGTGATGAGGTTAGTGATTTATTTAACCTAATGTAGTAATCTTGTAATTTAAAGTTGGAAGAACATGCAAGCAGCCTTATAGTTTCTGCCTCACCAGTCGAATGGCTTAATTGCCAAGTATCGGAACGAATGGCTCAGAACACAATCCAAGATTCATTCTAGCATACATAAGTGAGATCATCTTGATTCTGTTTCGTCCTTCAGATACTATATACGATAAGAACATAGATGATTCACACTAATGTATGCTAGAATGAATCTTGGCTTGTGTTCTGAGCCATCCGTTCTGATCAAGCATCTTCCTTCTCCTCTCCTCCACCATGGCTCTGAACCAATCTGCTCCTCCCTACTTCCCTTTTTTTTTATTTGACTCTCTGAGCCACATATGACATCCAGCTCAAGTATAGAATCGGGGGAGAAGAAGTGGACAGGAAGAGGAGGGGGAAGCAGTACAGCCGACGGCATTACCCGAAGGAAGTACAGAGGTTTTCTTCAACAGCCGTAGGAGAACTATAAGGATATATCTTTTCACAACATATTACCTTGTTAAAGACCCTTAATGTGATAACTATGTTACCGCGGTGTCGGAAGACTAACATGTCATAATTTTCTAAGCCGTGTGTTTTGACATAATCCTCCAAACTCTTTCCTGCTATGTAATAATGCAAGATTACTACATAGGAGGAAAGAGTTGGGAAGATTATGTCAAAATACACGGCTTAGAAAACTTATGACATGTTAGTCTTCCGACACCGCGGTAACATGATATTCACATGAAGGGTCTTTGACAAGATGACATGTTGTGAAAAGATATATCCTTATAGTTCTCCTACGGCTGTTGAAGAAAACCTCTGTACTTCCTCCGGGTCATGCCGTCGGCTGTACTGCTTCCTCCTCCTCTTCATGCCCACTTCTTCTCTCCCGACTCTACACTTGAGCTGGATGTCATATGTGGCTCAGAAAGTCAAATAAAAGGAAGGTAAGTATGGAGTAGCAGATTGGTTCAGAGCCATGGTGGAGGAGAGGAGAAGAAAGATGCTTGATCAGAACGGATGGCTCAGAACACAAGCCAAGATTCATTCTAGCATACATTGGTGTGAATCATCTATGTTCTGTACATATGGTGTAGTATATGTTCTTATCGTATCTAGTATCTGAAGAACGTAACAGAATCAAGATGAACTCACTAATGTAATACTAAGACATCATCTACTACTATATAAGATATAGTGATAGGTTATCGTATAATCATTGTCGAGGGATGAGGGTCGGAGGACAGGCAACTTTATCTACGGCTACATAGTTTCTGCCTCACCAGTCGAATGGCTGCAGAGACTATGTCCTGATCACCATGTCGTAGTGTAGACTAATGCAAATGGAGCTAAAAATATCCGTCGCTAACCGGTCACTAGTCCGTCGATAACTGAGAATTTTTTTGAAAAAAATTGTAGCACTTTCCCTGTTCACAAAATATGCATAAACCAAACCAATATATAATGCACACCAATTATCCAAGAATCACATAGACCAAATATGCACATATGAATTTAATGCACGCCAATTATCCAAGAATTACATAGACCAAACCAAATTAATATAAAATAGACATCAATTATCCTGAAGAGTAACCTAATATCCGTCGTTATAATTCGATTTATCTTCAAGTGTGAGAACGGATGGCTCAGAACACAACCCAAGATTCATTCTAGCATACATTAGTGTGAATCATCTATGTTCTGTACATATGGTGTAGTATATGTTCTTATCGTATCTAGTATCTGAAGAATGTAACAGAATCAAGATGAACTCACATAATGTAATACTAAGACATCATCTACTACTATATAAGATATAGTGATAGGTTGTCGTATCATCATTGCCGAGGGATGAGGGTCGGAAGACAGTCAACTTTATCTACGGCTACATAGTTTCTGCATCGCCAGTCGAATGGCTGCAGGGACTATGTCCTGATCACTATGTCATACCGTAGATTAATGCAAATAGAGCTGGAGCCAAAATACAGAAACCAAAATATAGAATCAAATCCCTGGGACGGATGGCTCAGAACACAACCAACCGGAGAGGATACTCTGAGAGATCCATCCGTGTAGGACGTATACTCTGAGAGATCAACTTTACAAGAATGATATCAGTAGTGGGATTGAGTGCTAGAGGGAATATTATCAGAGTATACGTCCTACTCAGATGGGTCTCTCACCGTTACTATTTTTTTCTGACAGCATGGTGGATGTGCTCCGTCAACAGATTCTTGCTCCGAGCCAAAACTTTGTCCCGGAGCTCAAATGGACATCCTTGGTGTAGAGCTCGAGTGAGAGATTCCTGACAGCATGGTGGTCTCCTTTGTCAAAGTATCCGTGCTCGTCCCACAACCAATATGGGATGAGCACGGATACTTTGACAAAGGAGACCACCATGCTGTCAGGAACCTCTCACTCGAGCTCTACACCAAGGATGTCCACTTGAGCTCCGGGGCAAAGTTTTGGCTCGGAGCAAGAATCTGTTGAGGGAGCACATCCACCATGCCGTCAGAAAAAATTAATAACGGTGAGAGACCCATCTGAGTAGGACTTATACTCTGATAATATCTCCTCCAGCACTCAATCCCACTACTGATATGTAGCACCCAGTTTTCCAAATGAGAGTAATTTTGAAATTTTGTGTTTATAATTATTTTAATAATGATATTTAATTCATGATATGATTTTTGGTGATTTTAAATCATTTTAAAATTATTTAAATCAATGACTTGTAGTTTTGACGTTTTGCTAGTGAAACCCTAGAGACTGTTTGACCTAGAGCCTAACCATGTGATTATGATATTTTAATGTCATTTCTGGCCTAAGAATATTTTGTATTTGACCTCTTTGAATTATTTTGATATTATTTTATTACTTATGATATTGTTTTGGGATTATTTGAGTCGGGTTCGAATTTCATCTCAATCCGACTTATAACGGGGACCCGGGGTAACTTAGACTCTAGTTGGACCCATGCATTAGTTAGCCATGGCCCATATTTTAATTAGTTATGTTAGAAAGATTAGTCATAATCCTAATTATTAGGTTAACCATTTAGAGTTTTTATTTTGACCCTTTTACCCCCAAACCCTAACCAAAATTGTTTTAAACACTTGTAACTAAGGGAGGGACAAACTTGTAATATTCAATGAAGGGGGATATAACCATTGTGGCCGGCCCTAATAGGACTCCCATCTCATTTCCTTTCTTTGAGAAGTCTTCTTCCCCAAGTGCTCTCAAGCTCTCCCAAGAAAGAAACCCTTCTCCTTGGATTTTCCCTCCTTTAGGTAATATTTTCTTCTCTTTTATTTCTCCATTTTGCATTTAGGAAAGTTTTAACCATAGGAATGTCCCCCATTGTTGTGTCCCTATTTTGTATCCTCTTGTGCCCATTATGTATCCTTTAGGGATTTCTATTGTATTATTGTTGTGTCTTGTGTTCATGGGGAAAACCCCCAAACTTGGACACACTTTATATTTAAAATATTGATTAAATGAATTAATTCATATTAAATCTCAGATTTGAATAGGTAGAGATGTGTTCTTGAGTACTTTACATTTCATTCATGTATCTCTTATAGATGTGTTCATGTTACATATATAGATTTGTGTAAAATATATTGTAATGAGAGTGTATCTATATTTATATATGTAATAAATGGTTCATGATGATTATATAATCAAGTTTGTGAGTGTGGTTCCTTATATTATTATTGTCATTATTGTTGTGGATAATTAGGATATATATTGTGTATTATTTTGGCTCAAACTATCTAAATCCGTCATGATTTTTATCCACGTTTTTAATTTCAGCCCTAACTTAGAAATGTCATAACTTCTAGCTCAAAGCTCGGTTTAATCTTCCATTTTTTTTAAAAGAAGCGTATTGAAGTTAGCTTTCCAAAAACATATATTAATAGGCCTAATTCTTTCTGTAACTTTCTGGAGAATTATTTGAGTGTCAGTTGTATGAAAGACAAACGCGTTCTCGGTGTTTTCGCGATTTCGGGAGTTTCCGAAAACAAAAACGCGATCCGTTTGAAGTTTCAGAAAGCTAACACATAGATCTATAACATAATTTAATCCTAGATTTTAATTCATGCTGAGATGGTACAGTATTAATTATTAGTAGGAGTTACTATTCGGCATATGTATTTTGTGCACCCTTATGTGTAATATAATGTTCTATTTGATTTTAACCCATGTTAATGTATATACATTATATAATTAAATAGAGAATGCAAGCATGAGTAAATGTTTAAATAAATGATGTATGAGGTGTAAGTATCCTATCTAATGTAAGCATGTATAAGTATGGCTTGTAATAAATATGTAGGTTCCATAGTATGTAATGTATGGTGCATATAGTAGTGCAAGAGAATAAATGAATGATGAATGAATACAAGCATGAATGTAATATAATAATAGATGTAATTTATACAATATACAAGTTAATGAGATGTAATATTCTATGTTAACACAAATCCTATATTACCTCATGTACCCCCTTACACTATGTTGACACTCTCACACTTGACACTTTGTTTACTTACACTTTGACACTCTTTGATATGTATACACTATGTATGCCCATTTAACCCTCACTTGCCCCTTTGTCATGTTCACATACACACACATAGCCTTTTAAATAAGTATTTATGAATATAGTTAACTTAGTTATGTATGTATATTATATATATGTTAGCATATTGTGTTGTAATATATAAGTTTATATAACCATTTGAAATGCCATGATTATAGACCTAATGTTGAATACCAATATATTACCCTTCTGGACATGTTGTGACTTGTGCTGTTCTAATTAGGAGCCAAACACCTCTTCTCGGACAGTATCTTTACCTTAGACATTCAGATATCCGGCGAGTACATTCTCTGATCTTTTCATACTTACCTGGATTATTTTCTTGCTCTAGATTACTCTACTTGATGCTGACACGTATCTTCACGGATTAGTACAATATGGATCCTTTCCTGAGATGTTATCCCTCTACGGGTGCATCGGGTATTTCATGTTCATGTACTTTATCATGTACATCAGGTACTCCTTGTACTCGTACTAGTTCATATTTTTACATGTTCTCATATGCTTCATGTGCTTCATGTGCTTTCATGTGCTTTCATGTGCCTCATGTACTACTCATTACATGAGTTTACGTATCTTAGCTGTATTCATGTGCTTATAACATAACTTGAACGGATCCTTGTGTATTGATTGGGGCGGGGTGAGTAGAATTGGTTATGTGATCACTATCCCCAGTAGCTGTATTCATGTGCCTCCTTATTTGTATTCATGTGCCCCCAAGCCATTTACATAACCATTGTGCTCTAAATCACGTAGCCACTTACAGTCTCTACTATCATGTATTTACTTTCAGTTACAAAATATCTCCTGTTTACTCGTACTTCCTATTCAGCACTTCCTGTATTTTACTCTATTGCATGATTTATACTCCTAACCTGCTATAAACTGTTTTAGAGATATGTGCTCGTTCCCGTCCTGACTGGACCTGTTGATAAATTTTACAGATAGCTTGGAGGTTGCCTGCTAGCCTAGAGGAGACATATTAGAGGTTGTTTAGGTAGTTATTTTAATTGTCTGGAGTTGTATTTATTTTATGGACTACTGTATCTGAGTTTGGAGATTTGAGATGTATTTATAGATTTGTGTATCTTAGACACTTAGATTTCTCTCTGTTGTACCTCTTTTGGATTTCATGTTTTATCTATCCTTATCATGCTCTACCTTAGATGTGATTGAGTCTGTACCTGCTATGTCACCCCCATTCGGAGAGTATAAACTGTTTAGCCTTATACTGTTAGATGCATGAGACCTAGGACAGCGTTCTACCGCCGATACTGCGGCGTAGGCTGGACGTACCCACTTCTCGTGCCCTAACTCTAGGGTGTGGGTCGTGACACGTTTTTAGTGGTGGCCCATGCATGTCGAGATTCGTATTAGTTCGATTTCGTAGTAGCACAACGATTTAGTTGTACTACTACAAGCCTGCTATAGGATATATAAATTAAGGTGTTAGGATGAGAGGATACTCAATCACTGTTAGGATTCCTTGAGAGATTCTTGGGATGACCCTTGAGAATCTCATTTTGAATTCCGATTTAAACTTCTTTTCCTTGTTTTGATTCACCTTTTTCTTTGATTTGAATTTGATTTTGTGGATTCATTGTAGAACTTTGAATCCTGGTATTAGTTGATGATTTTGATAAAATTTTGTAGTTGTTGATTTAATTTTGTATTTAGATTAATATTTTCAAATCCAAGGTACTCAATCACACTTAGGATTCTTTGAGAGATTTCTGGGACGACCCCTGAGAAACTCATTTTGAACTTCAATTGGAATTCCTTTTCCTCTTGTTTGGATTCACCCTCATTCCTTGCTATTGAATTTAAGCTTGATGGGTTCCTCTCGTTTGAACCGATGAGAAGGAACATATCTTCATTATTTTTTCTCGCCATTATTCCCTTGCATTCTTATTTACCTCTTATCTTAAACTCTGTCTCATTACATTAATTACCCATATCTTGTCGTCCCTACCAGATGTACTTCAAAACCCTTGAATCTTCGTATCTTTTGCATGGGGAAGGCTAAGGAAGTGACGTAAATCATGTAGCTCAGAGAAGACGTAACTGGTTATTATATGATGATCTAAAGGAAATCAAATGTGGAGTGTTCCATATGGAAACTTGAGATAGAAATGTGGTAAAGATCTCGAATAGAATAAAGAGATGTATACTGCCAATCTGGAAACAATCACATTTAGAGAAATTTTGGGGTTATGAGATAGTTTATAGGTGTATTCAAAACTAATGAGGATATCAGAGGTCAACCTAGTTTTGAGAACTTAGAAAATCTTGGTTATTGATTCTGGGAAAACTTTTACTCTGAGACTATGTAGAAGGTTAGTAATGGAAAAGAGAAGTTAATTGTGTTTAATAAGGATATTAAATAAGATGTTGCGAGGAAATGACTAGGGATAGAGAGAACACAAAGTTATGGAAGTTTAGAGATTGTTGTGAAATATTTTTAGGAGAATAATATTCAAGGGTGTATGTCGAAGAAAATACGGAAGTTGATTTTATGATGGAAGATAAGTTTTGTAAGGCCTAGAGATTTAAATTAAATAATACAAGGAGAACAATTTGAACAAGTTCAAGGAATTCGTAAACGGGATTTAGAGGTTTTGGGTCAAATTTAAGACAAGGTAAAAGAACTTGGAAATTTAAATAAATGGTTAATGTTGATTCCTAAATGTGAGGGTTGTGCTTCAGGAGTGATGTTTGGAAATTGGGAATTGCCTACCGTAGTCATGGTAAGGGTTTAAGTGAAGGTTAATTTTCATATGGAGACTGGTGAGGTAAATATATGATTGGCATGTTATGACCAGATGAACTTAAGAGTATCAGAAGCAGATGACTAACTCGATCTTCATTATTTTTGTGCATTAATTACCACCTCTTGAACTCCCACTTTCTAATTGAGATCCTTGACGTTCCTTATCGTGACTTTGATATTCGGAATGTAATACTAGCTGTTACCCTCCAACAAATCTTATATGCAAGACCTAGACGAGCTCACCTTCGTGTAGGTATATCATGTCCCACTAAAATCCGTCTTCTTGTACTCTATTTTCTTGATATGATTTTCTGGTCAAGTGGCTAAACTATAACCTCTACTATTATACTAAATTTCTTCTTATTTCAATTATAAATCCAGCCTTGACCCAATTCTTTCGACCCGACATGTGATGGTGTTTTGTTTGTTTCCTTAGATGCTTAACCTTGTACCTTATCTGATTACTTGACCCGTTGGTTAAGAAACTTGGACTATGTAATTCCTTTCATCATTACCACCCTTATATCTTGTTCTGCTAAATTAGCCTTAGTTTTGCAAGCTTATCTATTTTCGAGCTTGGTCATGACATATTTTATTGGGTGGCCACCCACTAACATATTGTCTAATCAGAACCGGTACATGATGGTCTGATCAACCTATTGTACTTTGGTTCGCTTTTTCATGTATCAATCTACGAGAATGGAGACATAGTTAAACTTGACCCTAGAGTCTCATTCGCGACAGCCTTGACAATTCTCCTTGAAATCTTTTTATCGCCTATGAACCTCGTATTCGTACTCAGTCGAATTAAATTTAATCATGACCTGAACCTCCATCATTGGATGCTCGTGCTCATACTTTGATTTCATTGATTTCCCTTCTTACCCAAATCTCGTTTTATCCCGAAATTGATCAACTTAGATCGTGTCAAGACAAAAATCTATTTGTGATTTGTTGTGCCTAAATTTTCAATTTTTGCCATTTTATGGAATAGTAACCTTTTAATAATTTCTTAGTTGCTTGTTAATGACCAATTTTTATATAGGATGGTAGACAGCCCTACAACCTTGATGATTGTTGTTCCCTTACCTTCCCAATTAGGATACCCTAAATTGTTTGTGTGTTGATACCATAGTACTGTTTTGACCTAGAATGATTAGTGTACCTGTCACGCCCCAGTTCCAAATAATCGGATAGGGAACACGTGGCATGCCAGCTGTACAATCAAGCATAGCTAAACCCAATTTAATGGACTATGATCTGATTGTAGTACGCTGAAGTATAACTAATAAAGTAACATCACAGACAGGTAAACTAGTCTCATCCATGAAATAAAGTAATAGATAACTGAATGGAAAATAATCAGTGCCACAGAATCCAAATGTCAACTATGGCTAGAGGAGAACAATCCACTAAATAAGTAAATGAGTACATCTGAAATGAAAATAAAGTAGCAAATAGAAATGAACGGAATACTGGAAATGAAACCCACGTCTGAAGATGTAGCTAGCCTCCAGAGGATCAAGGCTGCGGCTCCACCTCAAAGTCGTCGTCAACAAGTCCGTCTACACCGTAATCAGCCGGGAATAAGTGCTCGTCAAGCTCTGGAAAAGATACCAGGTCCTCAGAGGGACATAACAAATACACAGAAAAATGACATGCATGAATATACTGAGCAGTAATGTAAAAGTAACGAATATGAATGCCACCCAGTATTTCCCTAACCAAACAAGGACAGGAAATACAAGGAAGCAATAAGGTGTTCTAACCATCTATGTGTAAATGTACTCGAGACATCTCTAGTGGCACATGAGAGGGGGAGAAGAAGAAGAAACTGCCACCAAGCGTTCTACGGTTTGAGAAACGAGGGGCTACGAGCATCCAGCGTACATTGGAAACAGAAATTCTCATACACCACTAGTAGACTCTCCCCACCCAATGTACTCGTACCGTATACGCGGTACGAACAATATGCAAGACGTCATAGTAAATATAGTATAACTAAACCAAACTGCTACAGACTCAAGATCATATGTTAATGGCCAGTAAACACAGAACCTCTGCACTCAACTCACTCATATGTGATACGTGTCTGAGACAGTGTCAAGTTTATACTAACTCTATACAAGGTAGTCATCACTGGAGACGAGTGCACACGATAGTAATAACTGGCAAATATAAATACTGCATAGTAAATGTCAAGCAAGGTGTACTTGCATGTGTCCAGCAACTGAGTATCCGGGTCCAAAGTAGAGTCCGAGTCCCAAGAAGCAAATAATCCTAAACAAAATTTATCTCTAATTAATTACTAATTAAACAAATTAAACAATTTATTTAATTGCTAAGTAATCTTTAATTTAAATTAATCTATTACTACTAGCTAACTAGTATCAATAATTATGAATAATAATTATACAATAATAAGTATGAAAACCATACTTATTATCATACCATTTATATTCTGAAATTTATACACAACCAAATATTTAATCATTAATTAATTAATTAATTATAATTAATTAACCAACCAATTTAATACACATATGTACACACAATTCCTAATAATACTAAAAAAAATAGTAAAAATCCTTAAAAATCATTTTTAGTCTATTATAATAATAAACTAAATAATATCAGAATAATAAATATATATTATATATATATTTTACAGAAAATGAATTATTACCATTAAACTATTTATTAAATAACTAGTTGAATAATAACAATAAGTACTTAATAATTCTAAATAAATCCAAATAAATCACCACCAACCTTAAATTTGATCATTAAAGCTAAATTCACAATAGTAACACAAAATTAATAATTATTTAAATTAATAAATAATTATTATACAATTTAATACATAATCCTAAACATGAATCTTAAAATTACTTTTAAATCTTAAATTTTTGTAAATATATATAAAATACATAAAATAAATTCCTAAATATCATATTTACACATTTATAATAGAATCTTATCACTTCACAAAATTACAATATTTATATAATTAATAACAATTAATTATATAATATATATAACTTATTTAATAAGTCTAGAAACTACCCAACTAAATCTAAATAATTATAAATAACTATAATTAAATATTGGAATTATTTTTATACAGAAGAGTATATTTTTACAAACATTTTCTATTAAGTAAATATTATTTAATTTCTAACCAAATAAATAATATAAATTGAAAACAGTATTTAATAATTTTTTTTTTTTTTTGAAATCACACTCACACACACAATTGGGGGGCTCGAACCTTGCCGGCCCCTCCGGATGTCCGCTCTAATACCACTAGGCTAGAGAGCTCGGACAGTATTTAATAATTGATTTGATTAATTCAAAAACTCACTAGATAAATCTAAATAAAATATTTTAAAAACCAATATAATATTGGAAAATTTCCATAACATACTTTATATTTAAATCTATATTTTTCATATAATTTATATTATTTAATTATTTACTAATTGAATAATATGAATCAAACAGAATTAATTAAACAATTTAAATTTACTGTTTTTCAAATAAAATAATTATAAATTAAATTCTATAAATTCTGGAAAAATTATTTTAAAATACTATATTAATTTTACAAACTTTTTCATGTACAAAGTTTTATTTAATTCATAATAAAAGTATCACTTAAAGATTAAAACAGTAAACACAATTATATAATTACTAGCATCGAGAACTCATAATTAATTAAAAATAAATGCCAATAATTAATATTAATTCTCACAAAAATTAGGGCAGAACCTCCAATGATTTCCTACGATTAGATCTAATTAACCATCAATTTATACACAAATACAATCATTATAATAAACTGAATAATCAGATTTTAATCCCTAAAACTAGATTTAAAGCACGCATGGGGGTTTTTCCCACGTCACAGCGCCACGGGGGGGGGGGGGGGTCGGGGTTAACTGGTCACGCCGCAGTGGGTGGCTCGTCGACGAGGGGGTCGCGCCGACGAGGAGGGTCGTCGGGATCAGCGGACGACCGGTGCAGCGTGCGGCGCGGGCCGGCTGCAGCGCGCGGGCGTGCGGGGAACGCCGCGCTCTCGTCGTCCGACGGCGAGGCCTCGGTTGAGGGGGAGGAGGCGGAAGGAAGGGTCACCGGGATCGGCTAGGGGTGGCGGTGAGGATGGGAAGAGATGGAGTTGTGTGAAGTTAGGGTTAGGGTTGAGAGTAGTTGGATGATACATATATATATATATTAGATCCACAAGTTAAGAAACCCTAATGGGTTTGGACCTAAGTTAGGGTGAGGGTAGATGGCCCATGGGCTGAGCTAAGGTTAGGGTTGGGATACATGAAATGGGTTTGGGTTTGCTCTGAATTGAAACACCATATCTATATAAGTATAGATATATATATAATCTAATAATAATACCAAATGAAAAGTAACACTATATATATATATATATATATATATATATATATATATATATATATATATATATATATATATGTATATATATATATATAAATAAACTAAATGAATTAGAGTTCCTAATACAATGCACACACAAACACTTTCATATATATATATATATATAAATATATATCCAAACTTTATAAATAATTAATAATTAGTATACTAACATTTATTTAAAAAAATAACATAATTTAGTAACAAATAAAATAATAAAAAAAAATTTGAGGGGTTTTACATTCTCCCCAACTTATTAAAATTTCGTCCTCGAAATTGAAAACAAGCTGGGATTAAAAGAAAACATACAATTATTGGCACTAAAATCATATTTTCCTAATTCCAGAAAATTCCTAGTTATTAACACAGAATTAAAACAGACGAAATCTAAAAGAATGACAATTACAAAATTAAATCATACCAGACGCCTCACGAAGGTATGGAAAACGCTCCAGAGTAGAATCTTCCCGCTCCCAAGTCGATTCGCCCGGGGAATGGTGTTTCCACGCAACTCGGACTAGTCAAATGGTCTTCCCCTTCAACACTTTCTCTCTGCGGTCTAGGATCTCCACAGGCTGCTCCTCGTAGGACAAAGTCGGTCCCACGGTGATCTCGAAATGATCAAGTATGTGGTTAGGGTCTGCCACATACTTCTTCAACTAGGAGACATGAAATACATCATGGTCGCCTTCTAATGACTGCGGAAGTGCCAATTTGTATGCAACCTCGCCAACTTTCTCCAACACATCGAATGGTCCGATGTACCTTGGGCTGAGCTTTTCTCTGACTCCAAATCTGATTGTACCTCTAGTCGGAAAGATTCTCAAGAACACATGATCTCCTTCCTTGAACTCAAGAGGTCGCCTATGAGTGTCTGCCCACTGTTTCTGCTGGTCCTGAGCTGCTCGTAGATGCCCCTGAATCTTCTTAACTGTATCCGCTGTACGAGTCACTAACTCTGGTCCCAATATCTGTCTCTCGTCTACATCACCCCAACATGCTGGCGATCGACACTTCCTTCCGTACAATGCTTCAAAAGGGGCCATCTGGATACTTGCCTGGTAGCTGTTGTTGTAAGAGAACTCTACCAAATGTAAGTGATCCTCCTAGGATCCTCCAAAATCTAATATACAAGCTCTCAACATGTCCTCCAACGTCTGAATGGTATGCTCTGACTGTCCGTCCGTCTGAGGGTGATAAGCGGTGCTGAACTTCAGTCTAGTGCCCAGACATTCCTGCATGCTCTTCCAGAAGTGCGATGTGAATATCGAATCTCGATCGAAGACTATACTGACTGGTACTCCATGTAATCGTACTATCTCCTTCATATATAGGTCTGCCAATACCTCTGTAGATTGCCCCACTCGGAATGGTATGAAATGAGCAGACTTCGATAATCTGTCCACAATCACCCAAACTACATCTCGTCCAGCTGGGCTCCTCGAAAATCCCGTAACGAAATCCATAGTGATGTGCTCCCACTTCCACTCAGGTATCGGAAGCGGTTGCAATAATCCTGCGGACCTCTGATGTTCAGCCTTGACTTGCTGACACACCAAGCACTTTGCTACGAACCGTACAATTTCACGTTTCATTCCATGCCACCAGTAGTGCTGTCTCAGGTCCCTGTACATCTTTGTACCTCCTGGATGAATAGAATAAGTCGAACTATGTGCCTCTGTCATCAACTCCTGCCTGATCTCTCTATTAGGAATATAGAGGCGATCTCCGCACCTCAAGGTCCCATCTTCGTGAATCCTCAATCCAGTATGCAGTCCTTGCTCTGTCCTCTGTCGAAGCCTCTGATATCTGGCATCTGTCGGTAAGGTCTCCTTGATCCGCTCTACCAATGAAGATTGAACCTGAAGGTTCATCATCTTTGCAACTCCTCCAGGCCTAACAACTTCGATGCCCAGCTTTTCCAAATCATATAGCAACTCCTTCTGTGATGTCAAGAAATGTGCCATAGGCCTCCGGCTCAATGCATCTGCTACTGAATTCGCCTTCCCTGGATGGTACTGTAACTCAATATCAAAATCTGCCATCAACTCAAGCCAACGCCTCTGTCTCAAATTTAAATCCTTCTGAGTATAGACATACTTGAGACTTTTATGATCTGTATATACCTCCATTGTTTCTCCATACAGATAATGCCTCCAAAGCTTCAAGGCAAATATCACCGCCGCAAGCTCTAAGTCGTGCGTGGGATAATTCTTCTCGTGGGTCCTCAACTGCCGAGAACCATATGCAACTACCTTCCCATGCTGCATCAAGACGCATCCTAATCCCTTCCCGGATGCATCACTATAGATGACAAAACCTCCTGATCCCGATGGAATGGTCAAGACTGGTGCAGTAGTAAGGCGCTTCTTCAAATCATCAAAAGCAGCTTGGCACTCCTCCGTCCACTCGAACTTCTGATCCTTGCGAGTCAACTTTGTCATGGGCTCCGCAATTCTTGCAAAATTCTCTACGAACCTCCGGTAATATCCGGCAAGCCTTAGAAAACTTCGCACCTCTGAAACATCGTTGGAGTTAGCCACGACTCCACTGCTGATATCTTCGTCGGATCCACTTCTATGCCTTTCCCTGAGATAATATGTCCAAGAAATGAAACATGATCTAGCAAAAATTCACACTTACTAAGCTTTGCATATAACTTCTGATGCCTCAAGATCTCCAGCACCTTCCTCAAGTGATCCTTATGCTCTTCATGGTTCTTTGAATACACCAAAATGTCATCGATGAATACTACGACAAACTTATCACGATATTCATGGAATACTCTGTTTATTAAATTCATGAATACAGCCGGTGCATTTGTCAAACCAAAGGGCATTACTAAGAACTCGTAATGACTATACCGAGTCCTGAATGCCGTCTTCTGGATGTCTTCCTTCCGAACCTTCACTTGATGGTATCCCGATCTCAGATCAATCTTCAAAAATACCTGGGCTCCTGTCAGCTGGTCAAATAGGTCATCAATTCTGGGCAGGGGATACTTGTTCTTGATCGTCACAGCATTAAGAGCCTTATAATCAATGCACATGCGAACTGTTCCATCTTTCTTTGGCACAAACAAGACCGGGGCTCCCCAAGGTGATGCACTTGGTCTGATAAATCCCTTGTCTTGCAACTCCTGCAACTGCACCTTCATTTCATCCAGCTCCTTCTTCGCCGTCGATAGACATTTGAAGAGATTGGTGTCGCTCCTGGTATGAGCTCAATGGTGAACTCAACCTCTCTGTCGGGTGGTAGACCCGGCAGATCATCGGGAAAGACATCAGAAAACTCATCAATGATCGGTGGCGGGGCAACCTCCATCGCCATACAAGCTCCATGATACTGAGATACTCCCTTCTCAATGCTTCCTCTCTGAAATTCAAACTCCGGCTGGCCTGGCGGTCTAAATATAGCACAACCCCTGTGGCAGTCCAATATAGCATGATATTGACTAAGCCAATCCATACCCAATACTACGTCGAAATTTGGCATAGGTAATACCAAAAGTCGAGCTCTCATCTCTCGGCCATAAATAACTACCGAACAGGTTCTACATGTACTAGTCACAGGTACTATACCCCCACCAGTAATAATTTTCCAACTCTTAGGCATAGTAGAAGTAGCTATCCTATGCACAGCTACAAATCTAGATGATATAAATGATAGGGTGGCACCAGAATCAAATAACACTGTAGCAGGCAATGAACCTACTAAAATAGTACTTGTGATAGCCTCACCTTCGGTTCCATCTTCTCCCTGAGTGAGAGCAAAAATCTGTCCTTGCTTCTTGTTTCCTGCCTACTGCTTGGCTTTCTCAAACTGTACTGATTGTGAAGGGAGTATAGGTCCTCTCTGTTGACCTCCTGGTGCTGGTGGCTTCTGTCCTCCTGCTGGCACAATAGCTCCCCGAACTGGACAATCTCGAGCCTGATGCTGGCTCGATCCACAAGCTAAGCAAGTACCTAGCATCCTTCTGCACCCTCTCTGTAAGTGTCCCTTCCTACCACAGAAATGGCAAGTCGGAAGCTCCTTAGACTGGTAGGGTCCAGTCTTCTGCTGATGCTGATGATGTCTCATAGGTCTCTTGATAGGACCTCCTTGCTGCGTCTTCGTCTGCACTGGCTGGTTCTTCTGTTGGTTCAGCTTCCCCTTGCTAATTGTCTCCTGAATCCTGGCCTCCGTCAGCAACTCAGCATAAGAGATTCGGGACTGAGAACTAGTATAATGCTGTAGCTCCTGCCTCAGCCCGTTGTGAAATCTCTTGGCCTTCTCCAGATCATTGGGTATCAGCACCTCCCCATATTTGCTGAGTCGACTGAACTTCGAGTCATACTCGTCAACAGTCTTGTTCCCTTGCTCCAGGCGCAGGAACTGGTTGTATAAGGCATTCTTCACAGTAGTAGGGAAGTACTTCTTATCAAAAAACTCCAGAAATTGTTCCCACGTCTGACGAGTACCCAACTGACGCTCCATAGAATCCCACCAGTGATGGGTATTCCCCTCCAGCTAAGTTCTTACGCCAGTCATCCATAAATCCTCAGGCAACTGAGATGCCTATAATTTCTTCTTAGTGCTGGTGATCCAAGTAGTGGTCTCCTCCGGACTCTCGTTTCCCAAATAAGGTTTGGGGTTCATCTGCACGTAGTCCTTCACTGAACCTACCTGTGCTGGTCTCACGGGAGCTAGTGTCGGAGCTGGTGCAGGTGCTGGTGCTGTCATCCTCTCCATAGCTGTCAAGAATCCATGTCTTACCTCAGCAGCTTCCCGTCTTTGCTCAGCTGCTTCTTGTCTCTGCTCTGCTGCTTGTTGTCTCTGTTCTTGCATCATCATGTGCATGAACTGAAACATCTGTGCCTGACTGTCTTGAGGCACAGCCGGGGGCACTCCATATGGTGTCTGAGGGTACTGTGGGGGAGGAGGAGGTACCCCAGTCGGTTGTACACCAACTGGCTGAGACGTCTGCCCTGGTAGCAAAGGGTGGGTTGGAACTACCCTTGCGGACTGATCATCCGTACCAGATGACTCGTTGTCTCTACCGGCAGCGGTACGTCCACTCCTTAGATTCATGATTCTGCAGAGATAAGATAGAAGGAATTGAGAATAGGACAGAAACAAACGAGATGCAAAAGAATTTGTTCAAGGATAATCAAGAATGATATAGTCAAGTATGGATGAGACCTAATATTCTAAACCTAATTTACAGGCTTGTTCAGTACAGTAGCGTAACCAAACAAATTTTGAGAGCTGCATGGGCCACCACTAAAAACATGTCACGCCCCAGTTCCAAATAATCGGATCGGAAACACGTGGCATGCCAGCTGTACAATCAAGCATAGCTAAACCCAATTTAATGGACTATGATCTGATTGTAGTATGCTGAAGTATAACTAATAAAGTAACATCACAGGCAGGTAAACTAGTCTCATCCATGAAATAAAGTAATAGATAACTGAATGGAAAATAATCAGTGCCACAGAATCCAAATGTCAACTATGGCTAGAGGAGAACAATCCACTAAATAAGTAAATGAGTACATCTGAAATAAAAATGAAGTAGCAAATAGAAATGAACGGAATACTGGAAATGAAACCTACGTCTGAAGATGTAGCTAGCCTCCAGAGGATCAAGGCTGCGGCTCCACCTCAAAGTCGTCGTCAACAAGTCCGTCTACTCTGTAATCAGCCGGGAATAAATGCTCGTCAAGCTCTGGTAAAGATACCAGGTCCTCAGAGGGACATAACAAATACACAGGAAAATGACATGCATGAATATACTGAGCAGTAATGTAAAAGTAACGAATAGGAATGCCACCCAGTATTTCCCTAACCAAACAAGGACAGGAAATACAAGAAGCAATAAGGTGTTCTAACCATCTATGTGTAAATGTACTCGAGACATCTCTAGTGGCACATGAGAGGGGGAGAAGAAGAAGAAACTGCCACCAAGCGTTCTACGGTTTGAGAAACGAGGGGCTACGAGCATCCAGCGTACATTGGAAACAGAAATTCTCATACACCACTAGTAGACTCTCCCCACCCCAATGTACTCGTACCGTATACGCGGTACGAACAATATGCAAGACGTCATAGTAAATATAGTATAACTAAACCAAACTACTACAGATTCAAGATCATATGTTAATGGCCAATCAACACAGAACCTCTGCACTCAACTCACTCATATGTGATACGTGTCTGAGACAGTGTCAAGTTTATACTAACTCTATACAAGGTAGTCATCAATGGAGACGAGTACACACGATAGTAATAACTGGCAAATGTAAATACTGCATAGTAAATGTCAAGCAAGGTGTACTTGCCTGTGTCCAGCAACTGAGTATCCGGGTCCAAAGTAGAGTCCGAGTCCCGAGAAGCAAATAATCCTAAACAAAATTTATCTCTAATTAATTACTAATAAAACAAATTAAACAATTTATTTAATTGCTAAGTAATCTTTAATTTAAATTAATCTATTACTACTAGCTAACTAGTATCAATAATTATGAATAATAATTATACAATAATAAGTACGTAAACCATACTTATTATCATACCATTTATATTCTGAAATTTATACACAACCAAATATTTAATCATTAATTGATTAACTAATTATAATTAATTAACCAACCAATTTAATACACATATGTACACGCAATTCCTAATAATACTAACAAAAATAGTAAAAATCCTTAAAAATCATTTTTAGTCTATTTTAATAATAAACTAAATAATATCAGAATAATAAATATATATTATATATATTTTACAGAAAATGAATTATTACCATTAAACTATTTATTAAATAACTAGTTGAATAATAACAATAAGTACTTAATAATTCTAAATAAATCCAAATAAATCACCACCAACCTTAAATTTGATCATTAAAGCTAAATTCACAATAGTAACACATAATTAATAATTATTTAAATTAATAAATAATTATTACATAATTTAATACATAATCCTAAACATGAATCTCAAAATTACTTTTAAATCTTAAAAATTTTGTAAATATATATAAAATAAATAAAATAAATTTCTAAATATCATATTTACACATTTCTAATAGAATCTTATCACTTCACAAAATTACAATATTTATATAATTAATAACAATTAATTATATAATATATATAACTTATTTAACAAGTCTAGAAATTACCCAACTAAATCTAAATAACTATAAATAACTATAATTAAATATTGGAGTTATTTTTATACAGAAGAGTATATTTTTAAAAACATTTTCTATTCAAAAAATATTATTTAATTTCTAACCAAATAAATAATATAAATTGAAAACAGTATTTAATAATTGATTTGATTAATTCAAAAACTCACTAGATAAATCTAAATATAATATTTTAAAAACAAATATAATATTGGAAAATTTCCATAACATACTTTATATTTAAATCTATATTTTCCATTTAATTTATATTATTTAATTATTTACTAATTAAATAATATGAATCAAACAGAATTAATTAAACAATTTAAATTCACTGTTTTCACATAAAATAATTATAAATTAAATTCTATAAATTCTGGAAAAATTATTTTAAAATACTATATTAATTTTACAAACTTTTTCATGTACAAAGTTTTATTTAATTCATAATAAAAGTATCACTTAAAGATTAAAACAGTAAACACAATTATATAATTACTAGCATCGAGAACTCATAATTAATTAAAAATAAATGTCAATAATTAATATTAATTCTCACAAAAATTAGGGCAGAACCTCCAATGATTTCCTACGATTAGATCTAATTAACCATCAATTTACACACAAATACAATCATTATAATAAACTGAATAATCAGATTTTAATCCCTAAAACTAGATTTAAAGCATGCATGGGGGTTTTTCCCACGTGACAGAGCCACGGGGGGGTTCGGGGTTACCTGGTCACGTCGCAGGGGGTGGCTCACCGACGAGGGGGTCGCACCGACGAGGAGGGTCGCCGGGATCAGCGGGCGACCGGTGCAGCGCGCGGCGCGGGCCGGCTGCAGCGCGCGGGCGTGCGGGAAACGCCGCGCTCTCGTCGTCCGACGGCGAGGCCTCGGTTGAGGGGGAGGAGGCGAAAGGAAGGGTCACCGGGATCGGCTAGGGGTGGCGGTGAGGATGGAAAGAGATGGAGTTGTGTGAAGTTAGGGTTAGGGTTGAGAGTAGTTGGATGATACATATATATATTAGATCCACAAGTTAAGAAACCCTAATGGGTTTGGACCTAAGTTAGGGTGAGGGTAGATGGCCCATGGGCTGAGCTAAGGTTAGGGTTGGGATACATGAAATGGGTTTGGGTTTGCTCTGAATTGAAACACCATATCTATAAGTATAGATATATATATAATCTAATAATAAAACCAAATGAAAAGTAACACTATATATATATATATATATATATATATATATATATATATATATATTTAGAGTTCCTAATACAATGCACACACAAACACTTTCATATATATATACATATATATCCAAACTTTATAAATAATTAATAATTAGTATACTAACATTTATTTAAAAAAATAACAAAATTTAGTAACAAATAAAATAATAAAAAAAAAATTTGAGGGGTTTTACAGTACCTAGGTGAGACTTCCAACTGCCATGGTATGCCCTGACCTTGTATACTATTCCTTCAAATTGCATGATTTAGATAAATTTTCTTAAGACCTTGATTGTTGGAAAATAGGGACGTCACCCCATTAGTATCTGTTGTAGATATATATAGGTTAGTCCTTGATGTGGGGATGTGTGTCTATAAACATGTAGCTTATGATATTTATGAGAGATTATAGTATCAGCTTTGATAGGATGTACTAGTCTTTTGGTGAGTATAAATGTGTTATGAGAGATAGGGGCCTATATGTCTTAGTAATGCATCGTCCTATGGTAATAGAATGTATTAATAGATGGTTAATAGGAAGATAATAGTTTGAGCATACCTATAGCCTATGATCAGTTCCTTTCCATCCTTAGTTAAGACCACTTTAAAATAGGTCCAGTCCCTTGGATATAGGTTCCAGTCCATATTTTATTGAAGTTCCATTACCGCCGTACAGCAGAGCAGTGTTGGAGGTATTCCTAGATTGACACTATTTAGATATCCATTTATTATTCTAGTGTTAGGAAGTGTTACCTTAGATATTGGGTAGGTTAGAGGCTCTAGAAGGAGTACTATCGATCTTAAATTTCGAGGACGAAATTTTTCTAAGGTGGGTAGAGTTGTAGCACCCAGTTTTCCAAATGAGGGTAATTTCAAAATTTCGTGTTTATAATTATTTTAATAATGATATTTAATTCATGATATGATTTTTGGTGATTTTAAATCATTTTAAAATTATTTAAATCAATGACTTGTGGTTTTGACGTTTTGATAGTGAAACCCTAGAGACTGTTTGACCTAGAGCCTAACCATGTGATTATGATATTTTAATGTCATTTCTGGCCTAAGGATATTTTGCATTTGACCTCTTTGAATTATTTTGATATTATTTTGGGATTATTTGAGTCGGATTCGAATTTCATCTCAATCCGACTTGTAACGGGGACCAGGGGTAACCTAGACTCTAGTTGGACCCATGCATTAGTTAGCCATGGCCCACATTTTAATTAGTTATGTTATAAAGATTAGTCATAATCCTAATTATTAGGTTAACCATTTAGAGTTTTTATTTGACCCTTTTACCCCCAAACCCTAACCAAAATTGTTTTAAACACTTGTAACTAAGGGAGGGGCAAACTTGTAATATTCAATGAAGGGGGATATAACCATTGTGGCCGGCCCTAATAGGACTCCCATCTCATTTCCTTTCTTTGAGAAGTCTTCTTCCCCAAGTGCTCTCAAGCTCTCCCAAGGAAGAAGCCCTTCTCCTTGGATTTTCCCTCCTTTAGGTAATATTTCCTTCTCTTTTATTTCTCCATTTTGCATTTAGGAAAGTTTTAACCATAGGAATGACCCCCATTGTTGTGTCCCTATTTTGTGTCCTCTTGTGCCCATTATGTGTCCTTTAGGGATTTCTATTATATTATTGTTGTGTCTTGTGTTCATGGGGAAAACCCCCAAACTTGGACACACTTTATATTTAAAATATTAATTAAATGAATTAATTCATATTAAATCTCAGATTTGAATATGTAGAGATGTGTTCTTGAGTACTTTACATTTCATTCATGTATCTCTTACAGATGTGTTCATGTTACATATATAGATTTGTGTAAAATATATTGTAATGAGAGTGTATATATATTTATATATGTAATAAATGGTTCATGATGATTATATAATCAAGTTGTGAGTGTGGTTCCTCATATTATTATTGTCATTATTATTGTGGATAATTAGGATATATATTGTGTATTCTTTTGGCTCAAACTATCTAAATCTGTCATAATTTTTATCCACGTTTTTAATTTCAGCCCTAACTTAGAAATATCATAACTTCTAGCTCAAAGCTCGGTTTAATCTCCCATTTTTTTTAAAAGAAGCGTATTGAAGTTAGATTTCCAAAAACATGTATTAATAGGCCTAATTCTTTCTGTAACTTTCTGGAGAATTATTTGAGTGTCAGCTGTACGAAAGACAAATGCGTTCTCTGTGTTTTCGCGATTCCGGGAGTTTCCGGAAACGAAAACGCGATCCGTTTGAAGTTTCGGAAAGCTAACACATAGATCTATAACATACTTTAAACCTAGATTTTAATTCATGCTGAGATGGTACAGTATTGATTATTAGTAGGAGTTACTATTCGGCATATATATTTTGTGCACCCTTGTGTGTAATATAATGTTCTATTTGATTTTAACCCATGTTAATGTATATACATTATGTAATTAAATAGAGAATGCAAACATGAGTAAATATTTAAATAAATAATGTATGAGGTATAAGTATCCTATCTAATGTAAGCATGTATAAGTATGGCTTGTAATAAATATGTAGGTTCTATAGTATGTAATGTATGGTGCATATAGTAGTGCAAGAGAATAAATGAATGATGAATGAATACAAGCATGAATGTAATGTAATAATAGATATAATTTATGCAATATACAAGTTAATGAGATGTAATGTTCTATGTTAACACAAATCCTATATTACCTCATGTACCCCCTTACACTATGTTGACACTCTCACACTTGACACTTTGTTCACTTACACTTTGACACTCTTTGATATGTATACACTATGTATGCCCATTTAACCCTCACTTGCCCCTTTGCCATGTTCACATACACACATATAGCCTCTTAAATAAGTATTTATGAATATAGTTAACTTAGCTATGTATGTATATTATATATATGTTAGCATATTGTGTTGTAATATATAAGTTTATATAACCATTTGAAATGCCATGATTACAGACCTAATGTTGAATACCAATATATGCATGTGTTTATATGTGTAGACATATATAGCTTAAAGTAGTAGATTACCTAGTATATATCCAATGTGAATTCTTGCCTATTTGAGTATTAAATAATTGCATGCTATATAGAGTTGGGTGTATGTTGGCTTGTATAGCCTTGTATTGATGTGTACTTGCTAGGATAGTCTTGGTTAGGCCTAGTAAGACTTGCTGGGTTAGGACATGACCTAGTTTGACTAGTGTAGTTGACCAGAGTTGACCAAGGGTTGACTTTGGCCTAGTTTGACCTAGATTCATGTAGAATGCATTGTAGTGCTTTATATTATCCTTCTGGACATGTTGTGACTTGTGCTGTTCTAATTAGGAGCCAGATACCTCTCATCGCACTACTCCAAAATAGCCATTTTGGTACGCCAAAATTCCGTTCCAAATAATTTCCGGAACGCCTATTTACCATGCCTATTTTTGGGCTGCCAAATTTCTTGGAACGGAAATATAGCGTTCCAAGAATCGTTTATTGGAACGCTTTAAATGTGTTCCAATTTTGGAACACCAATAAAGCATGCCTACAAAAGTGTTTCAGATTAATCTTTCAACACTGCTGGAACGATGAAAAGGTGTTCCAGTTTTGTAACACCAGCAAAGCAAAAATAACCAAATTTTTTGCTTCCATCAATGTTTGATTGAGTGAAAAATATAATAATTGTTGTGTTAAATATGATAAAACATGCAACCAGAATGACACATTATCACCATTATCAAACATGTAATACAGACTGCAATACACAAATTACATGACATAAATATTTGATTCACATATAGAACAATTGCCTTTCCATATGGAGTGTCCTATAACCATAACCAAAGCTGTTGCATTAATTTAAAATAGTGTTTAAAAGATTACAAAGTAT
Organism: Iris pallida; assembly: GCA_029216955.1. NCBI lineage: Eukaryota > Viridiplantae > Streptophyta > Magnoliopsida > Asparagales > Iridaceae > Iris > Iris pallida. The sequence goes on from JANAVB010045025.1 coordinate 76,470, forward strand.
GTTTTGGTAGTTCAAACAAGAATCCAGTATGTCCCATAACATATATGATTTATTACAACTCAAATATTCATAGCTGTTGCACATCCCAATAAAAGAAATATATATATAAGATGTGATAGTTTAATCCTTCAGTCGCCTCAGAAGTTTACTCGCCCAATGCCTAACACGTCGCTTCAACATCTGCGAAGGAACATGCGTCAGAAGTTTACTCAAATCATAGCTGGTGTACTCACACTTGTTGTTGTGCAGGAATGATGAACATCTGTGAAAGAACATGCCTCCCATAAAATCCTCCAGATTCTAGCTTCCTGATGTAAAAAATACACTCTTTATCAAATATCAAGTTAGTATTTATCAAATATCAAGTTAGTATTTGCAAAACTCACAGAGTGGTGAGAAGCTGTAACGTGGAAAAGCAGGATGGGGCTTCTGAAGCATCAAAGCTGTTGTTGCTCAGATCCCTTTGACAAAGTGTATGGCATTGCCAATTTTAAAGTAATGGAAGGAGTGTAAAAAAACTTTGTACATCTACGAAGTCTTACACATATTGGAGTTCTTTCATCCGAGATAAGTTTGGTATCGATCCAGTTAGTCTGTTGTTTGCTAAGCTCCTGAAAGTAAAATCAACCTAGGAATTAGTAATATCTACAAATTAATTAACGATGAAACCATGCAGTCCATAATTGACAGGGATATGATATCACTCACAGTTCGTTAAGGTTAATGAGATTGTTGATACAATCTTGGAAAGCTCCAGAGCCATCAACAAGCCATGTCCATCCTACGCGATCCTTTCAGACCTTTCCTCGACCTACAAACCGAAAAAAATGTGAATATTGAATATACAGAGCATAACTTTTTCTATAGAAGCACAACTAAAAATGGTCAAAACAAGTGAAAGTGTAGTCCTTAACTAGACAAAGACAGTCAATATTTTAAGAACTTCAGTACTATCTAGACAGGCGGCAATGATTTCTTCAAGCTTCTTTATCATGCACCTCACCTCAGTGCTCCTCCCTTTACTATTGGTTTATCAATTTTTGTGGCTAATAGCAAAAGTCTCACAGTTTCTTCTGAGGATAGTTGTAGGTGCCAAAAGAACTGGTAAATAATAAGTATTTTAAGTAATTAAATAGAGGGAACAGCATAGACACGCTATCCTAAATACACAAAAAAAAACTTGGATAAAAACATATACTATGTTTGTGCTCATGATTAAACATAGTTAAAACTTGGAACTATAAGTTAGAGATTTACAAGAAAACCCTCCAATCTCAATTCAACAGCATGCCATGTCCATTGAGCCATGGGTAAAATCATCAACAGGCAGATAAGGGTTTAGTGGATGATGAGGTCATAGCATCCCATCAATTCAAAGATAGAACAAGAAAGCAGCTGGGGTGACGTGCCGAGGGAGATGCGCTTGCAGCCTCGTGTGTAGAGGACGCTAGGCCAGCCCACACCCGGGGTGACGTGCAGCAAGGAAAGCGCAGACTACTCTGCACCGGAACCGAGGCAAGGAAGCAGCTGGGGTGACGTGCCGACTCGGGGCCCGAGGCCGACCTTGGGACGGGGGCCGACCTCGGGGCAAGGGACTCCGCTCCGTTCGGAACAGGGATCGAGGAGGTGAGAGTTAGGGGCAGACGGACCGGAGCGATCCCCTCGGCGGTCCTCGGGGAGGCGGACGCCGCGCCGCTCACGACCGCGGCCGAGGGAGGGAGATCCAAGGCCGTGGGGGCCGACACAGAGGTCCCGGAGGAGGGGAGTACGCCGAGACTGGGGGAGGACAACCCTCCGACCAACGAGGGAGAGTTGGTCGGGGGTCCAGTCAGTGTGCGCCGGAGGGAGGGCGCCAAAAATGGAGGGGAGAAAGGACGACGGAAGGGACGTCGGCGCGGGATCGCACAGAGAGCGGTGCGGGCGGCATCGGCGGGGTAGGTAGGGGTACGCTGCTGAAGCTGAGGGGGCGGAGAGCTTCCGTAGGGCACGGCAAGGGGGTCGAGCGCGCCGTGGAGGACGCGAGCATCGCTGGCATCCGGCCGAGGAAAACGAAAGGGGCGAGGGGGCGGGGAAGGAAGGAGGAGGAGACGTATGGGAGTGTGCTGGCAAGGCGACGGAAAGAGGAAAGCCGAGTGTGGCCTGACAGCCATCCGACCAGGGCTGAACGATTGGACCGGCAGGCGGGGCCTCCGGCCACAAGAGGGAGGGGGATGAGAATCAGCCATTGGGACAGGGAGATGAGGGGGGGTCCGGAGAAACGAGGGTGAGCTGGGGGTGTCATCACCGGGCGCCGGCGAGGGAAGCTAAGGGATCACGAGGGGGCTGATCGCCCCCAAATCGCCTCCAAGAGCTCCAAAACCAGCATCGAAGCCTTCATATATATATATATATATATATATATATATATATATATATATATATATATATATATATATACGAATTATTCATCATGTAAGGTTATACATATTATACCTACTTACATATATATCCCTAGATATATTCCTAGATATATACATATAAGGAGTGTATATGATATATACACAGGTATACATATATAGATAATGCTAATTACTTGTAACTCCCCTTCCCGATTTTTTTTAAAATTTTTATTATTAATTATATTTAATCTTCTAGGAATTTTTAGGTATTTTCTAAAATTATTTGATTATTAAATAGTGGGAAAACCTATTTTCTAGGACTTCTAGAATTTATTGTGGTAGCCTAAGAACAAATATTGACTCTAAACATTTTTCTAGGGTTCATTATACTACTTTATATTTTCTAGAATTTTTCCATAATTTTTGGCAATGTTTAAGTATTTATTTATTATGGTTTATATATTTATAAAGGCTTTCAATATTTATTAGGAGGTCATTTGGGACTAATATGGGACTATGTATTTTTATTTGGACTCTAGGGGGTTAATTATAATTTCTATAATTTTCTACAATTTTTCTAGAATTTTTAGATATTTATTTAGAATTTTTGGAGTTAAATTGATGTTAAAACATTTTCTGAAATTAAATAATTACCCAGTCAGCATGGCTGGCCCACCCGTCAGCCACCCGCTGGATGGGGGCGGGCCCGCCTGTCAGTCAGCAGAGCGCTGACTGTGTAATTCTTTTGGAGCCACGGCTTATTAGCCGACTCCTATCGGCTAGCCCCAAACCGCATCGAAATCCGTCCGCCCATCCTTTAGAGCGGGAGCCACAGGATCCTGACACGTGTCATAGCCGACTCAGCCAAGCCACTGAGCCGTATATATATATATATATATATTCTTCCGGATTTCGAGAAAACCCTAGTTATTTTGTTGGCCGACCTTTGTGGTTTTGATCCCGGTGATCCCCCGACTTCCCGAGGTGATTCCCGTCAACTCCGACTCCATTTTCGCGTACCGTTTTTTTTATTGGAAGCATATTGAGGTAAACTCTCTGTCTATGTAATTTATTTTCATAAATTCTAAACATGAATTTCTGGAAAATTCGTAGAGTGTTGGTTGTCCGAAACTTGACGCGTTTCAGTGTTTTCGAGATTCCGGGAGAAGTAGAAATCGAAATCACGATCCGTTTGAAGTTTCGGAAAGCTAACACAGAGCCCTACGACATATATGTTTCCCAGAAATTATTTCGTTCATTTAATATTTTATTTATTCTATTGAACTCAGAACTGATCATTCGATCTCCGTTTTGGTCACGATTAGCCATAACGGCGATATCTTTTGACCAAAGCGTGATTTTGCAGCACAGTCAATTCCAGCGCACTCGTGGCACTAAAATCTACCAAGGTGCACTTTCAAAATCGAGAGTTCACAGCATTTGACTAAAAAGTCAACGACACGTCTTGATTTGCGTGCCATAGTTTCCGAAATTGAGAAACGCGACTTTTGATGGCCAAACTTGCATATTTAGATTACATTCAGAATATTATTAGGTTAAATTAGGTTTTTAAGTGAATTATTACAGAATTAATTATTATTAACTTAGTAACCCAACTAGCCACTATTTAGAACTAGAACATTAGAATTAATTTGTGATTTTTGTGCACTGTTCGTGGTGCGTTGTATGTTATAGGTTGACAGCTTCTAGATTGGCTTTTCCTTCACCCTCGGCTTGTGACTATGGTTTGTGCAAGGATTCAGACAAGTGCACTTTCTGATTGCTTTCCGATTCATAGTAGTCTTTTTATTTCGTGTCTATACATATATCTGGCTGCTTGTTGACACGCTGCATCACACGGAGTTGTCGGGAGGGAAAATATCTTAGTACACATGTGAACTATCTAGAAATATCCCTATAATGTCTATTATTGCATGATAGCAGCTGCACACGACACGTGCAGTGAGCCGGATTTACCCCTAGCCGTTCACATGTTGAAACAGATATTTCATACCACCTAGATAGATGTCTTTTATTAGTTTTTCCTTGTTTATTTCTCTATCGTGCTATGTCATCAGTTTTCTTACAGCTTTCATATCTCATATGCTATTTTCATGTCTTGTTAATTCTGTTATGTTTTGCATTATCGTCGGTTTGTGTACTTGTTCCAATCCTGACTGGATAACCAACATTTTTCAGGTTTAGCCGCGATCACTCTTAGCACTGGGAAGACTTGGGTATGCTGAGGCCGACCTAGAAATAGAAAGCAATTGTATCAATTTTATTAACTGTAAATCTTGTATTTTCTTTAATTATAAATCTTGTAAATGTTGTAATAAATTTAGAATTGTGAATGAGTAGCAATTGTGATTGTTTTAGCATTTATTCTTGCGGGCTTGACAGCATTCTACCGCCGACTCTGCGGCGTAGGCTGGCTTGGACACGTCTCGTATCCGAAAACCGGGTGCGGGTCGTGACAAGTTTTTGTGGTGGCCCATGCAGGTCCGTCTTCGCAAAAGATTACGAACTCGTGATGGTACTTAAGTTAGTCGTACCATTACGAGCCTGCGGCTTGAAAATGCTCATTCACAAACTAGGATTGAAATGATTTAGGATAATAACCAGGACTAGGAGTCCCTTGTTCAAATTGACCGATTGGGTAGTTAAGGTTGTTAGATAGGCCATGCTATTTAGGAATTATTGAATTTGGATAGCTTGCTAGATACCTTATTGCTTTTGATATGACGATATGCTTTAATGTTAGTCTATTATTCACTTGATTAGTTAGGCTTACCTAGAATTAAGACTTTGGTCTTGATGAACTATTTAATTTTTTGTTGCTTTAAGTAGATATAAATCTTATATCATAAGTTAGAACAGTCTATTTAAATTCTCTTTTGCTGTAAGTAGTTAGTTTATAATTTCTGATTCTGTTATTCGTGTACAAAATCTTGATTTAGATTTTGTTTCTCACAAAACTCAAATTACTTGTGCCTCCATTCCAAAAATCTCGCCTACGTATATTTTGACTATCTTGACCAATGCTGCTATCACAGCCTAGTTTTGCAAGTTTACTCTTTTATCGAGCTTGATTCAAGACATATGTTTATTGGGGACGCCCGCTAACATATTGTCTAATTAGAATTATTATATTACGGTCTGATCAACCATGATGCATTTGGTTGGCTCTTCATCTAAATTTCTTACATGGATTGAGATATAGATGTCTCTAGGATCTCATCCACGACTGCCTTGACAATTTCTCTTAAATTAAACATTCGCCCATGAATCATATAATTGTGTTCAGTGGCATCTCTCTTGAACTCTTTGTTGTTTTCGTCTTCGCTGAATGGAAAGACGGAAGCTCGTAATTGATAGATAGATACAGAGTATTCCCATGGCTATGATAGTTGTATATGCAAGTGCAGCTACCATCGACCAGCCCTGTGACAGGAACCTTGCCACCATATCCTAGCCTCTAAGGTGGGTAGACCGCAAGCCTTCAAAAATTTTAGGATATACCAGGACTGTCGAGTGATTAGAATAATTTTCTTTAGGATGATTATTAGTGCCTTTGGACTCCCACTTTTCATTTAGATCATTTTGTGTCCCCGGCCGCGTCATTAATATTTGGAGCACGAGATCAACCATTACCTTCCAATAAATTTCATATGTAAGATCTAGACGAGTCCACCTTCACCTAGGTATATCATGTCCCACTCAAACCCGTCCCCTTGTACTCTATTTTCGTGGTACGACTTTTAGGTAAAAAGTACTAACTATAACCCTTACCATAGTACCGGTAAACTTCCCGACTACAAATAGAGACTTAACCTTGACTCAATTCACTCGGCCCAATATATGGTTACGATCTACTCGGAGCCCACTACACACATGCCACTAGTGTGCCACCCAATTGAGGCTTCATGTGCTACTTAAACACAAAAGTCACTGAAGGCGCATTTGGACTTTAGGAACTTAGCTAACCAACCTGACAAGCAACGAGCCCAATCCCTTGGGTAGAAACCTACACCAGGATACCCTAATCTAGTAGGAATAGTTTTATCATTAGGATCTCGTCTAGTCCATAAAGATTGAAACCCAATATTCATCCAACCAATGACTGATGTCCAAATAGAGAACCCATTAAGACCCCAATCTTGATTTCTCAATTTCTGTACCGTTATGGAACTTTGTTTGAATTAGAATTTCAAGAACGAGACTTCCGTATTGCACGGATTGCAGGCCACTCTAAGAAGTAAGGGTTTCTTCGAGTTAGCAGGTGACTGGACTAGAGTAGCTCAATCTAGCAGATAAGGCCGTGGTTCATAAACTTCCTTTCCATCTGTAGCATTGGATACTCTCTACTACTCTTGAAACTTCACAGTGCTCCTGATTATTCTGCCTTATCTCCCCATCCTCCCTGTTTCGGAGTGACGAATAGCCATGCTTACTAGAGTTTATCAATATTCTTAGCTACTTGTATAAATTTGCTTGTTAAGTTTTTGGGTTGCTTGATAGATACGAGAGGGATTTAGAAACAGATGCCTAGATATTTGTTGGTAGAATTGTTAGCAACTAGTTAGAAGATTATAAGATTTTATTTTCGAGGGAGTAGTGTGACCAAAGGTGGGTAGAAGTCCTCGAGGATTCCTAGTTACGAAATGACTAGAGAAGGCCATAAAATTTTTTTAGAAATTAAATTTAAGGAGATTATGGTAATAGTGGACTTATTATTATTATTATTATTATTATTATTATTATTATTATTATTATTATTATTTTTGTTCGAACTTTAGGCATGTTTATAAATTTGAATTTCGAGGACGAAATTATTTTTAAGGTGGGTAGATTTGTAACTCCCCTTCCCGATTTTTTTTAAATTTTTTATTATTAATTATATTTAATCTTCTAGGAATTTTTAGGTATTTTCTGAAATTATTTGATTATTAAATAGTGGGAAAACCTATTTTTAGGACTTCTAGAATTTATTGTGGCAGCCTAAGAACAAATATGGACTCCAAACATTTTTTTAGGGTTCATTATACTACTTTATATTTTCTAGAATTTTTCCATAATTTTTGGCAATGTTTAAGTATTTATTTATTATGGTTTATATATTTATAAAGGCTTTCAATATTTATTAGGAGGTCATTTGGGACTAATATGGGACTATGTATTTTTATTTGGACTCTAGGGGGTTAATTATAATTTCTATAATTTTCTACAATTTTTCTAGAATTTTTAGATATTTATTTAGAATTTTTTGGAGTTAAATTAATGTTAAAACAGTTTCTGAAATTAAATAATTACCCAGTCAGCATGGCTGGCCCACCCGTCAGCCACCCGCTGGATGGGGGCGGGCCCGCCTGTCAGTCAGCAGAGCGCTGACTGTGTAATTCTTTTGGAGCCACGGCTTATTAGCCGACTCCTATCGGCTAGCCCCAAACCGCATCGAAATCCGACCGTCCATCCTTTAGAGCGGGAGCCACAGGATCCTGACACGTGTCATAGCCGACTCAGCCAAGCCACTGAGCCGTATATATATATATTCTTCCGGATTTCGAGAAAACCCTAGTTATTTTGTTGGCCGACCTTTGTGGTTTTGATCCCGGTGATCCCCCAACTTCCCGAGGTGATTCCCGTCAACCCCGACTCCATTTTCGCGTGCCGTTTTTTTTATTGGAAGCATGTTGAGGTAAACTCTCTGTCTATGTAATTTATTTTCATAAATTCTGAACATGAATTTCTGGAAAATTCGTAGAGTGTTGGTTGTCCGAAACTTGACGCATTTTAGTGTTTTCGAGATTCCGGGAGAACCAGAAATTGAAATCACGATCCGTTTGAAGTTTCGGAAAGCTAACACAGAGCCCTACGACATATACTTTTTCCAGAAATTATTTCGTTCATTTAATATTTTATTTATTCTGTTGAACATAGAACTGATCATTCGATCTCCGTTTTGGTCACGATTAGCCATAACGGCGATATCTTTTGACCAAAGCATGATTTTGTGGCACGGTCAATTCCAGCGCACTCGTGGTGCTGAAATCTACCAAGGTGCACTTTCAAAATCGAGAGTTCACAGCATTTGACTAAAAAGTCAACGATACGTCTCGATTTGCGTGCCATAGTTTCTGAAATTGAGAAACG
>JANAVB010045025.1:90000-105705 GCA_029216955.1 Iris pallida
TATCTACAGACATTGTCGGATGATGAAATAAACATCGCCAACGTGTCCAGAATAGTCAAATTAGCTAGGATAGCCTATCCATCGGTCCAATTTGGATACAAGGGCAAAAAGGTAATTTCAGGTTAAAAACGGTATCCGTGTCGGAGCCGTTTTGTACCGAAAAATGTGCAAGAAAACAAGTCTATAAAATATAACAAATTATATATCCATGAAACCAGAATGACGATACGAACCCAACGGTATCTCCAGAATTGGATTCCATTGACCCGATCTCAATTTGGTCCGTTGACCAGAACTTGGAATTCCGATTTGCACAGAAATGTGTACCGAAGCAAGTTCTCAAAACTCAGCAAACTACATGTCAACGAGTCCAGAATGACGATACGAACTCAACGGTATATCCGGAATTGGATTCCGATGAGCCGACATCAAAAAGTCCCGTTGACCCGGACTATGGGACCCACTTTGCACCGAAAAACGTGACAGGGCCCACGTCCTTCAAATCTAACAAATTTTATATGAAAACAAGCCAGAACGATGCCACGAATCTACTGGTGGTGTCAGAAATGAAATCTGGAGTCCCGTGTTCAAAAATAGAATTTTACAAGTTGGAAATTACGAATTCGGACGACCAACTTTGCCGTCGAATTCAACCAATCAAACAAGCTCACAATGAAACGAAACTGGAGGGGTAGTAAGAGGGTTATACCAGCTTCACACAGGAACTGGTAGTACGCCAAATAGAGCTGCGGTGGAGGAGGTACAACCTGACGAAGTTGGCTCCGCAAAACTGTCCAAAATTAATACAATTTAAACGGTCAACTTGGTGGCCGGTTTTGATGTATCAAACTAGAAAATCAACGGTTAAAAATTGACATGAGTGAAGGTGGATATACCGAGATTGTGACGAAGCAAAGAAATTGCTGATCCAATGGTCGGATTACCGGGAAAATGTGCACGAAGTCGCTGCGACGGAACGCAAATTCTGGATCAATTCCGCGCGTGTCACGACGGAACTTCGTGCGAAACGCAGGAATCGCCGAGACGGCGTGTCCCGGAGGACGGTGGCTGCCATGGGAGTGCTCGTCGGGGTGGGGCACACCCGTGTGGGGGTCGGTGGAGGCACGTCGGCCGGCGATGATGCACGGCCAGTGCTGTACGAGCGTGCGGCTGCCACTGCTTGCTTACGCATACTGCTGCTGCTGGCAGCTGCTGCGTTGGACGGCGCCGACCCAGCATGGTCCGACGAAGGCGGGCGGCGCACGTCCCAGCGCGGTGGGGGGCGGCGGCTCGTGGGGGATGGGGCGGTGCGTGGATGATGAAGTGGTGGTGGTGGTGATGATATTGATGAAGAATATGGAGGAGACTGCTGGAGTGGTCGGCCGAGCTCAGCCACGACGGAGCTCCGGCCAGGGGGGCTGACCTCGGGGACGAGCTCGGGGAAGGCTGGTTTTGAAGTTGGCTTGCTGTAGAATAATACGAGGAAAGAGAGAGGAAGAGAGAGAGGAGTGTTATTGTGAGGAAAAAATACTTTAGAAAAGGGAGAGATGATGAATTTAATGAGAGAGAGAATAACCCATTCTCAAATTTAGGGCCGGCCATATGGCTGTGAGTGGGGGTGAATTGAATGTAGGGATTTTAATGGTTAGGATTAATTAGGAGGATCACATGGCTAGGATTAAATATTGGGAAATTGGTCATTCCAAGGGAATCAAAATAAATAGAAATTTTCTATTAAATATTAAAAATAGGTAAAATGAGTACTTGGTATTTTTTTTCAAGGATAATGAGGCTGAGGGTATCATGATGGAGGATAGCACGAAGCTTGACTGGACTTGGGTGAGCCGGATTGGATCAAAATCGGACATTGTGCAAAAATCGAATAAAAATAGGTGTTGATGATCATGAGTAAATAAGTATCATGTGGGGATTCCAATAAATGGCACACAAGTGACATACGGATAGTAGGCTCAATGTGGGCCATGTCCATAATTGGGACTGACAAGTTTTGGTCGACAGGGTACCCACGAATCAAGTTGGAAAATGAATACGACACTGTGGGGTAAAATAAAATCGGGTCACTTGTTAGAAAAGTTGTGTGAAGCAAATGGAGCACAAAATGGCGTGTCTATATGGGACACGAAGGTCATGGGTGAAGAGCGTCTCGAGTAGATCATGCATGATAAGTTGGTTTCAAGAAAATGACTGGTCTTGCACTCCCAAATTAAAAGTCATGGTAACGTGCTAATAATGATCATGGAAAAGAGTGGGAAAATTAATTAATAATCAAATGGTCTAAATCGACCCGAAGTTGTGCGAAGCAGAAAGAGTACAAGAGAACAAGTTTGGATGGGACACTATATACCATCATGAAGGTAATCTTGTCCACTATTGGATGGGACACTATATACCATCATGAAGGTAATTTTGTCCACTACAAGACTCGTAAAGAAGATTTCCAGAGTTGAACATCCCTGACACTCCAAATATCAAAGGCACGGGAAAGTACACTTAAAGATAAATAAACAGAATAATTAATTATCGAAACTAATTTAATCAAAAAAATTAAAAAAAAAATCAACCCGAAATTCAGGGTGCTCACATCCTACCCACCTTATAAAAATTTCGTCCTCGAAATTAAAATGTTCATACTCCCTTTAGGTCAAACCCCACAATCAAGTCCCAGAACTTAAATAAACATATGACTAAAAAGGACGACATACAGGGTCATAGCATACGGTGGTAGTGAAAGTCTCATCTAGGTATACTAGTCATGCTAAACCAAAACGATCATAGGGTATCAAAACACACAAGCAGTCTAGGGTGCTAAACTAGAAAAGATACAGAAATAACAAATCATCAAAACTCTAAGACAGTCTACCATTCTACACGAAAACTGGTATCATCATAAAAAAATAAAATAAAGGTAACTACCAATTATCTATAAAGGGTTCAGAAAAATCAAAATCGAAAGTTAAGGAATGAAAGTCACTTACATGGAAATCCAATCACAATATGTATATATATAGAGGGTGTGTTAGGGAGGGAAAAGCTAGCATTATGTAAAGGTTATGTGGTTCGTGTGTGTATGGGTATATATGGACATGTTCATATGGTGAAATAGTAGGCATGGGTGTATGTGAAATATACATGAAGAGTATAGGAGGATTTGGGTTTCAAAACAATAGCTATCCAGTTACACTACTCATGGCATATTGGTTAAACAATCTACAACACATAACCTATTTACTCATAACGTGTATGGTTGGCTAACCATATATATATATATATATATATATATATATATATATATATATATATAAAGAGGTAGAGATTTAGTTATGTATCTATATACATTATAACATGTATGCCTAAGCTCTATATGTATCTATATAGATATATAAACATAACATAGAGGGGAAGGGTTAAGTTACATGACAGTGTATACTAAGTTAGGGTGTGTGTGTCCTTGTACAAGGTTATAGCTTAGTATTGAAAGGTTAACTCCAGTTTTAGTTCATCATTTACATACAAAATCTGAAAATGAGCTAACATTTAAACCAGTGCAATATTAACATAATGCAATTTCAGAATCTAGGGGCTTGAACATCACAACCAACTTAATTCTCCTAACACAACCAAACATGATGGAAATAAAACCCTAACATACTATCCATACATTTATCTATGCATACAGTTCAATATTACATATTAAATCTGAAAGTGAGATAAACATGGAAATCAATGTAAAAATGTTAACATATATTCAGTTTTAGGATTTTGGAGAAATTCGAACATCAAACCAACCCAATGTTTATCACAACCTAACATGTAAGAATACGAAACCTAAATTTATATCCCTACATACCACAATGTATATAGCTCAAAACATTACATTTAAAACAACAATTTGAACTAATATTTAAAATCCAATATGAAGGGTTAATATGCACACAGTCTTAGATTTGACAAATTCAAACACAAAACTCAACTAAAATTGTTTTGAATTGAAACCCTACGTATAACATACATGTGCAGTGATGTAAACATAACTAATAACATGAAATATATATTTGAATTATGAATTTAAACTGGAAAAGTAGAAAACCAGAAATATTGGGATTTTGACAATTAAAACATCAACAACATATTAATATGTATTTAGATAGGTGGGAAATCAAGTGTAGCATGCATACGTGTCAGACAAAGAGTCTGTGTCCAATATATATATATTCTCATGTCCCAATATAAAAATTTAATTCTACGTTAAGACCAACATTTAGATTTCTACCAAGATTGCAAAGTAGGTGATTGGTGTAATCAAGACAGTTTTATTATTATTTTTATTATTACGAGAATAATAGCAAGAAGGAAATAACAATGAAATCTATTATGCTTATCTGTTTAAAGGAAGAACCATTTTGAAATCAGAGCTATAATATCAAATCCAAGGTAAGGTCTAGCAAAATCATCGATTCATTGTATTAAGAAGAAATTCATAGTAAGAAGTTGCACAAGGTTCATAAAAACAGCTAAACCTACTCCTAAGTTAAATAATGAGAAGCAAAACAAAACAAACAAATAATAATTTTTTTGAAGGACTGGAACAAAAGTAGAGAAAACATGTTCAAAAACATTTAAGGTACAATCTGATAATCATACGCGTCTATCCAAAATCATGGTACTCTAAATCTTCGTCATACTAGTAAGCAAGGCTACGATAATCACAGAGTCCTTGACTAAGGCACATACCTCTAGAATCATGGTATTTAACATTTTCCGCGATGCCGCTAGCTTGGCAGCGAAAACCTTAAATTCTCACACCCGAGAAATATATCCAAAATTAGACTATATGTCATCACGATGCTGGCTAATGTGACTACAGAAGACTAGATTCCAAAACTTAGATTACCTAGCCCATATAATTTTATCTTGACAAAAATTAAATTAACAATGAATACCCAAAAATCAAATTTATCAACGAACATCAAGATTCAAAAATGAACAAAAATCTTTCAAATCATATAAATACAAACTCGGATGCTACAGCTAACATCAAGATTCAAAATTCAACAATCATTCATCAAAATCAATAAATATAAACTCAAATTCAACAATAATCCATCAAAATCAAATTCAATAGCAGAAAGTAAAGATAAATCAAATCAAGGAAAAAAAGAGTTTTTAAATCGAAGTTAAAATAAGATTCTCAAGGGTCGTCCCAGGAATCTCTCATGGGATCCTAATTGTAATTGAGTACCTTCAAAATATATTCGAATCCTACTGCAGGCTGTAGTGGTACTCTAGTTTGAATACCACTACACAAACTCGACCTGCATAGGCCACCACTAAAAACGTGTCACGACCCGCACCCTAGAGTAAGGGTACGAGAAGTGGGTACGTCCAGCCTACGCCGCAGTGTCGACGGTAGAACGCTGTCCTAGGTCACAATATCTAACAATATAATACTAAGAAGTTTATACTCCCCGAATGGGGGTGACATAGCAGAATGTAAACTCAATCACATCTAAGGTAGAGCGTAATGGAAGATAGATAAAACATGAAATCCAAAAGAGATACAGCAGATAGAAGTCTAAGTGTCTAAGATACACATACCCAGAAATACGTCTCAAAGCTCAAATACAGTAATCCATAAAGTAAATAAAACTCCAGACAACTAAAATAGCTAACTAAACAACCTCTAATGTGTCTCCTCTAGGCTAGCAGGCAACCTCTAAGCTATCTGTAAAATTTATCAACAGGTCCAGTCAAGACAGGAGCGAGCACAATACATCTCAACAGATCATAGCAGGTTAGAAAATATAATCATGCAGTAAAGTAAGATACATGATCTGAAAGAAATACAGTATGTAAACAGAGAGAGAGAACTGTAATAGAAATATCTATTATAAGTAGAGAACTAACAGTGGCTAGTGAGTCAGAGTACAATATAAACATGTGAATGGCATATGAGATTCTGGGAACTATACTATGGAGTGATTCTGGAAACTACACTACTTGGATATTATTCACATGTCTACATGGATATTATTCAATACATAAAGATCAACCAGGTTATGTTATAATTCCATGCAAAGGCCCACAAGGGGTGATACATGGATAGCCCATAAATGGGTGATTCTAGGAATGCCCATAAATTGGTAATTCTGGGAAGACTGTGATCATGAGAGTACATATCACAAGTGATCGAAGAATCGTGAAGCATAGAGATACACCATGCAAGTGAAACGCACAGAACATATAGTATATGATGCTCCCTCAGGGGATAACATCTCAAGAATGGATCCATATAGTACTAATCCGTGTTACCAATGTGACAGCATCAAGTAAAGTAATCTAAAGCAGGAAAATAATTCTAACAGGATATGAAATGATCAGAGAATGTACTCGCCTGATAACATGAACAGCTGATAAGTATAGGGGTCCAACTGAAGCCACAGAGTCCTATTTAAAGCAACACAGGTTACAAGGTGTTCAAGTTGTAATAAATAAATCTCTACAAGCAATCTATTTTATTCTAGGTTCTTCTAAGTCAAAACAACTCTAGGTCAACTCCGGTCAATAATCTAGTCAAACTAGGTCAAGTGTTGACTTACAGTTGACTTTGGTCAACTGGTCAATCTCGGGTCAAACATGGTCAAATCTAGTCTAATTATTAGAGATATAAAGTGTACTTCGTTATTCGTACGTCGAAACTTACGACACATAAATCGAGATAAGATGATTAACAGTAAAGTTAATAATCTTATTATAGTGATCCACGTGTCCATCTTGCCAATTTTAGCGATGTGAGATCACTGGAATTGACTGATCTCAGTTCCGTTGTACTATTCCCAAAATACGAATATTATAAGAATTAATTATTAATTAATTATAAAAAGGTTAAACTCAGAGAAATTATCAACAATCATTGTCGGATGATGAAATAAACATCGCTAACGTGTCCAGAATAGTCAAATTAGCTAGGATAGCCTACCCATCGGTCCAATTTGGACACAAGGGCAAAAAGGTAATTTTGGATCAAAAATGGCATCCGTGTTGGAGCCGTTTTGCACCAAAAAATGTGCAAGAAAACAAGTCAATAAAATATAACAAATTATATGTCCACGAAATTAGAATGACGATACGAACCCAACGGTATCTCCAGAATTGGATTCCGTTGACCCGATCTCAATTTGGTCCGTTGACCAGAACTTGGAATTTCGATTTGCACGAAAATGCGTGCCGGAGCCAAAGTTCTCAAAACACAGCAAACTATATGTCAACGAGTCCATAATGACGATACGAACTCAACGGTATATCCGGAATTAGATTCCGATGAGCCGGCGTCAAAAAGTCCCGTTGACCCGGACTGTGGGATCCACTTTGCACCGAAAAAACATGCCAGGGCCCATGTCCTCCAAATCTAATAAATTTTATATGAAAACATGCTAGAACGATGCCACGAAATGAAATCTGGAGTCCCGTGTTCAAAAATGGATCTTTATAAGTTGAAAATTATGCATTCGGACGACCAACTTTGGCGTCAAATTCAACCAATCAAACA
This sequence comes from Iris pallida, assembly GCA_029216955.1. Lineage (NCBI taxonomy): Eukaryota > Viridiplantae > Streptophyta > Magnoliopsida > Asparagales > Iridaceae > Iris > Iris pallida. The sequence continues at coordinate 97,568 of JANAVB010045025.1, forward strand.
AGCTCACAATAAAACGAAACTGGAGGGGTAGTAAGAGGGTTATACCAGCTTCACACAGGAACTAGTAGCATGCCAAATGGAGCTCCGGTGGAGGAGGTACAAGCAGACGAAGTTGGCTCCGTGAAACTGTCCAAAATTAATACAATTTAAACGGTCAACTTGGTTGCCGGTTTTGATGTATCAAACGACAAAATCAACGAATAAAAATTGACAGGAGTGAAGGTGGATATACCGAGATTGTGACGGAGTGAATAAATTGTCGATCCAACGATCGGATTCCCAGAAAAACATGCGCAAAGTCGCTGCGACGAAACGCGAATTATGGATCGATCCCGCGCGCGTCACGACGGAACTTCGTGCGAAACGCACGAATCGCCTCAACGGCGCATCCCGGAGGATAGTGGATGCCATGGGAGTGCTCGTCGGGGTGGGGCACACCCATGTAGGGGTCGTCGAAGGCACGTCGGTCGGCGGCGGCGAGCGGCCAGCACTGTACGCGCGCGCGGCTGCCACTGCTTGCTGTCGCGTACTGCTGCTGCTGGCAGCTGCTGCGTTGGGTGGCGTCGGTCCAGCCTGGCCAGGCAGAGAGGCGGGAGGCGCACGTCCCAGCGCGGAGGGGGGCGACGGCTCGCGGTGGATGGGGCGGTGCGTGGAGGATGAAGTGGTGGTGGTGATGATTTGATGGAGAAGGTGGAGGAGACTGTTGGAGTGGTCGACCGAGCTCAGCCACGGCGGGGCTCCAGCCAGGGGGACTGAGCTCGGGGAAGAGCTCGGGAAGGCTGGTTTTGAAGTTGGCTTGCTGTAGAATAATGAGAGAGAAGAGAGAAGAGAGGAGTGTTATTGTGAGGAAAAATAATTTAGAAAAGGGAGAGATGATGAATTTAATGAGAGAGAGAAGAACCCATTCTCAAATTTAGGGCCAGCCATGTCTGTGAGTGGGGGTGAATTGAATGTAGGGATTTTAATGGTTAGGATTAATTAGGAGGGTCACATGGCTAGATTAAATATTGGGAAATTGGTCATTCCAAGGGAATCAAAATCAATAGAAATTTTCCATTAAATATTAAAAATAGGTAAAAGAGTACTTGATATTTTTAAGGATAATGAGGGTGTCATGATGGAGGATAGCACGATGCTGGGTTGGACTTGGTGGAGCAGGATTGGATCAAAACCGAACATTGTGCAAAAATCGAATAAAAATAGGTGTTGATGATCATGGTAAATAAGTATCAGTGGGGATTCCAATAAATGGCACACAAGTACATGCGGACAGTAGGCTCAATGTGGGCCATGTCCATAATTGGGACTGACAGGTTTTGGTCGACATGGTACCCACGAATAAGTTGGAAAATGAATGCGACACCGTAGGGTAAATAAAATCGGGTCACGTGTCAGGAAAGTTATGTGAAGCAAATAGAGCACAAAATGGCGTGTCTGAGTGGGACATGAAGGTCATAGATGAAGAGCGTCTCGAGTAGATCATGCATGATAAATTGGTTTCAAGAAAATGACTGGTCTTGCGCTCCCAAATTAAAAGTCATGGTAACGTGCTAATAATGATCATGGAAAGAGTGGAAAAATTAATTAATAATCAAATGGTCTAAATCGACCCGAAGTTGTGCGATACAGAAAGAGTACAAGGGAACAAGTTTGAGTGGGACACTATATGCCATCATGCAGGTAGTCCTGTCCACTACGAAACTCGTGAAGAAGATTTCCAGAGTTGAACATCCCTGACCCTCCAAATATCAAAGGTACGAAAAAGTACACTTAAAGATAAATAAACAGAATAATTAATTATCGAAATAATTTAATCAGAAAATTAAAAAAAATCAACCCAAAATTCAGGGTGCTCACACTAAGACAGGGCTATAACCTTCTTATTTTGTGATTTTCAAGATTCTTGCTACATCATGGACGAAATTAGGCTTGAATTTCGGTCGAAGATGCTGTGAACAGAATTAGGAACCAGAATAACTATTCTCCTTTTTTTATGACTTAGTTTTTTGGGTTTGAGAAGTTGTAACATATAGAGGATATGTGGGAAGATATTGTGGGCTTGAAATAACTAATTTATGGTGTATAAAAGGGGGTAGAAATCAAGAGAACACACCACACAATACAACTCTTCTCTTCTTCTCCAACTTTTCTTTTGAAGTTTTGATAGACATGTTCGGCTAAAGTCTTGTTGGTCGAAGTGTACGGAAGCCTTGGAATCAATAAAAACTTGTGAGATCTAAATTGTGTTTATATGTTTGATTTATACTTTGAGTATCAATATTTTCTTATGCACATTTCATGATTATCTTGTTTAGTTACTAGGATGCATACTAGTTTATTATTCTTGATAATCTACTGGTAAATTAGATATCGAATCGGAATTATTCGATCCATTAAATTTGTGAAGCAACAAAGGTTTAATAAATTACTGCTTTGTATTATTAAATCTTAGGAAGAAAATATTTGACTAAATTAAATGCAACCGCTTGTGCTTGTGTTATTTTGTTTCATCGATCTCATTGAGTTTAATACGCTACTAGTTAAACCTTAAGCGCTTGTCTGGGGTTGTTTAGTAGTTAAGGTTAATTAGGTCGCTTGTTCCTAATTAACTGTGGCTAAAGGAGATAGAAAAATAATTTCAACGATGAATATTAATAATACATATCAATATATGTTTGCATCTATGATCAGTTTCAAGATTCCAATGGTAGACGTAGACTTAGACCAATGTGTGTTATTTTGATTTATTTTATATTCTACTTACTTTTTTTATTGACTTTCATTTTATTCATCCCCCATCATTGTTCATATAGCATAAAATTATACTAATTACTCTCTGTGGGATCGATCCTTACTCTCACTTATACATATAATCTGAAGAGTAAAGGTTTTATTTTTGGGTGCCTACGACAGCACACCAAATTTTGGCGCTATTGTCGGGGAGTAATTTTTGTTAATTTTTGTGCTTTTGCGATCTTTATTTCGTTCTTGTAATAAAATATTTTTTCTATTAGCCAAATTATTTTTTACAGGACATGATGACCAATTCTCAACAATTTGGCACTTGGCTGGATCTTCCATCTGGGCACGCTAACGAGGTAAATATTTCTTTTTTAACAACAATTGCTAGTTTAACTTCTCTTATTCATCAAATGATTGTAGGTGGTAACATACAAACAACAATGGCTTGTGAGATTTGTTCAATAGTAGGGCATCCAACTGATATGTGTCCAATACTTGAAGACGAGCCCAATGTAACTCAAAATTTTCCAAGTTACCAGCAGTACAAGCAACCATATCTCCATAAACAACAATCGAACAAAACTTCTAATTCTGGTATGTCTCTAGAAGATTATTAAATCTATTGCCACTAATACCTTACAATTTCAACAGGAGACAAGGGCCAGCATCCAAAGTTTGAACATTCAAATGAGCCAAATGGCTACAACAATTAAAAAGCTGGAGGCACAATGTTCAAAAAATTATCATCTCAATAATAAATCCAAAAGACAATACAAGTACAATCATTTTGAGAAATGATAAAGAGGTGGACATTCTAGCAGAAGAAGCACCAATGTCGTCATAACATGAAGAAGAGAAAAATAGCGCTACAGACACAAATATTCCTAATGACGAAGTAGTACCAAATAGAAGAAGTTTTTGAACTTAATGGCAAAGATGGATTAGATATTGCCATTAGTGAGCATCTCACGAAAGAGAATGAGGAGTTAGTCTTGAGTAATAATATGCACAAAACTGTTGCAAGATTGAATACTTTTATAAAAAGACAACAATCAGGTAACATTCCTTATATTCATTATCAATTTTTAACAAGATGTTTTTACCCTCTATTATGCAGGCCTCAATTCCATATGTAAAATCTTTGCGTAGTTGTCTCAAGTGTGCATAGAGTCGAGCCAACGACGTATTAAATAAAGGTGCTGCTTGGGAGGCAACCCAAGGGGAGTTTTTCATATTCTTGCATTTTTTTATTTTTGTTCATTTTTGTCTTTTTTTTTGCATTTAGGCTTTCATTAGTGACAATGTCAGTTTTAATTGTAGGTGAAATATTTATGTTTGGTTATTTTTTTAAATAAATGAATTTAAAAATAAATTTAAAATAATTTTTGTTCTTATTTTTTTCTAAAAAAAGGACATTTATTCTTATGGTTTTCAGTAATTTTTGTTGTGTATGTCATGAACAAGAGTTAACTAAGTTTAACAAAATTCATAACATGATTGAATGAGTAATCTTTTCAACTTAGAATTAATTAGTCTAGTATTTCTCCTTGAGAATGGTTGTGACTAAATTTGGTAGACAAAAGCCTGTGAGATTTTGAGTCTTTAGACTGACACATCAGTCTCACTGTTCTTGATGAGTGATATTCTTCCATGGATTTGTTTCTCTAGAACTTGCTTTGATTCTCTTCAAGGTCACATCAACACATGCATATATGAACATGATTAAGGCAATTTTTTTACGCTACTTAAGCCAAATAGCCTTTCCTGAAATTATTTTTCCTTTGGTTGAACCTATTTGAGCCTTATTGCTTTTATTTTTGTAAACCCACATTACAAGCTTTAACCTGGAAAAAAAAATTCTTACCCAAGTCGGAAAGCTAGTGGAGCATTATGATATGTATGGGTGTATATGAAATAAGTGTGGGGGTATTTAACTTCTAGTTTGGCTACATTTTTCATTCTTAAATTCTTGTGTCCCATCATGATTGAGAAATAAAAGAGAAAAACAAAAAAAAAGAGAACCGAAAAAAAAATGAAAAAAATGAAACAAGAAGAAGTAAAAAAGAAAAGAAGTGATGGAGGAAATAAATTTTGATATCCATCTTCATGATCCCTTCCAAAATTTCAATTAAAGGGATATGTTGAATGCTTTGAATGGAGTGATTGGTTTTACATATTTTATATATTCGAGCTTGTGTTAAATCATTTTTGCTCCACTAGTTTTGATGGCTTTTGAGCTACACTCCCAAAATATATCCTACCTTAATCCTAAGTCCTGCTACAACCCATAAAAAGTCATTATGATTTGTGTTATGCATATGAACCAAGTGGTGGAGAAGGAGAAGATATGAAAGCTTATGGTAGATCATTTCTGTTGGAATGAATTTGAGAGAAACACTTACCCTTCAAACCATGAGAGCTGAGTGTTTATTCCCGTGAGAGTCTACCAATTTAGTTTACTCTATCTTCAAGTGAAAATACTTACTAAGAAATTAGAAGTTGTCTAAGAAATATTTTCAAGACATGTTATATTTTAAAGAGCTTGGTATTCTTTATTTATGACATTACAACATTGATTTTGTTTTGAAAAAAATAAATTTTGAGTTTTGTCCGAGGACGAACAAAAGTTAAGTGTGGGGGTATTTGATGAGAACATAAAATGTTATATTTTATCCCTTAATGTTCATCATTTTATGCTCATTTATGACTAAAGGTACTCATTATATTTATATTTTATTGTAGGATGAATTTGGAGACACTATGTGCAAAATAGAGCTAAAATGCAATTTTGGACAATTTTGAACCTTTCATCAAAATGGGCATAACTTCCTCATCTGAAGGGAAATTGAGGTCATTCAAAATGATTCGGAAAGCTAAGACAGAGGGCTACAACTTTCATATTTTGTGATTTCGAGATTCTAGATACATCATGGACGAAATTAGTCTTAAAGTTCGGTCAAAGATGCTGTGAACAGAATTATGAACCAAAATAACTATTCTCCTATTTTTTATGACTTAGTTTTTTTGGTTTGAGAAGTTGTAACTAATAGAGGATATGTGGAGAGATATTGTGGCTTGAAACAACTAAATTATGGTGTACAAAAGGGGGTAGAGAATCAAGATAACACACCACACAACACAACTCTTCTCTTTTCTCCAACTTTTCTTTTGAAGTTTTGATAAACATGTTCGGCTAAAGTCTTGTTGGTCGAAGTGTACGAAAGCCTTGGAATCAATAAAAACTTATGAGATCTAATTTGTGTTTATATGTTTGATTTGTACTTTGAGTATCAAATGTTTCTTATGCACATTTCATGATTATCTTGTTTAGTTACTAGGATGCATATAGTTTATTATTTTTGATAATATGCTGCTAAACTAGATATCGAATTGGAATTGTTCGTCCCTCTAATTTGTGAAGCAACCAAGGTTTAATAAATTACTGCTTTGTATTATTAAATCTTAGAAAGAAAATATTTGACTAAATTAAATGCAACCGCTTGTGCTTGTGTTATTTTGTTTCATCGATCTCATTGAGTTTAATACACTACTAGATTAAATCTTGAGCGCTTGTCTGGGGTTGTTCAGTAGTTAAGGTTAATTAGGTCACTTGTTCCTAATTAACATGTGCTAAAGGAGATAGAAAAATAATTCCAACGATGAATATTCATAATACATATCAATATATGTTTGCATCTATGATCAGTTTCAAGATTCCAATGGTGAGATTAGACTTAGACCAACGTGTGTTATTTTGATTTATTTTCAATTCTACTTGCTTTTTTTATTGACTTTCAATTTATTCATCCCCCATCCTTGTTCATATAGCATAAAATTATACTAATTACTCTCTTGGGATCGATCCTTACTCTCATTTACTAGATTCTCCTTATTTCTCACCGCTTGTCGTGTCACTCTTTGTCATGACCCGCACCCAGTGTAGCTGTACGAGAAGTGGGTACGTCCAGCCTAAGCTGTAGTGTCGGTGTAGAAGCTGTCCTAGGTCATATACACTAACACAGTATAAATGTAACTATACAAGATATACTCTCCAATCAGAGGACAATACAAAAGGTACAACTCAATCACAATTCTAAGGTAGAAATAGCACGATATGATAGATATAAATCTCAAAAGAACATACAAACAGAAGAAAATTAGTCTAAGTGTGTAAACGACACAACATCTCAACATCCAGAAATAAATATAACTCAGATGTCGATACAAATAACATAATAAAATAACATAAAGCCTAGCTATCTAGTCTAGACGATAGGGATGATCTGCTCAGCTAGAGCTGGATCATCCAGTGGGTCCAATCACAGGTGTCATCTAGGCCTGGTCCATAATAAGTAGGGCAGAACTCCTCGGTGTCATCTATAATATTTTAACAGATACGTCAAAACAGAAACGAGCACATAACTCTCCACAATTTATCATGGCAGGAAATGTAAAACAGCAATAGAATAATATACATGAAGTATTGTAAGAATATACATAAAAGATATAGAGATATTTAAACTGGAGATATCTATATGGTAAATAAGAACTGTAAGTGACTAAGTGATTAGAGCACAAGTGGTTATGTAGTCGGCTTGGGTTGCACATGCCTATTTAACTGAGTTGCACATGAATAAGTAACATGATTGCACATGATGGAAAAAGATCACATAACAATTTATCACCCCTACCCCCAATCAATACATAAGGATCTAGTCAAGTTACGTTACGTACATGAGTTTTGGTTATACATGAGCACATGTGAGAACATTGCGTACATGAGAGCACATGAACATATATGATTGCACATGAGAGTACATGAATACACGAATGCATAGAGCACATGATGTACATGAAACACATGACATGAAGTACCTTAAGGGGAAACATCTCAAGAAAAGATCCATATAGTACCAATCTGTGATAACAATGTCACTCAATCAAGTAATGTAGCTAGAGCATGAAATATAAATCCTAGCAAGTATGAAATGATAAGAGAATGTACTCGTTTGAGATCTTGAAAGACTGAAGAATAGATGTCCATATAGGAGTAACTGAGTCCTATTTAGAACAACACAGGTCACAATGTATCTAAGATGGTAATAATAAAGTTTACAATACATTCTATATGATTCTAGGTCATTCTAGGCCAAAGTCAACTCTTGGTCAACTCTGGTCGACAAAGGTCAACTCTAGTCAACTAGACTAGGGTTTAGTCCAACTCAAGTCTATGAGTATCTTAGGTCTATCTAGTCCTATCTAAAGTCAAACTGGCCTAACAAGTTCAAGGATATAAATCACATACATAAACTAAACTAGTTAGTATAGCAAGCCTATATAAGAATAGCCTATATATAACTAGCATACATACAAAGCCTATAGGATACAAGTCATAA